>VXBT01010530.1:5341-45679 GCA_013400235.1 Oriolus oriolus | reverse complement strand
TTTTTTTTTTTTTTTTGGTAATGCAAAAAGTAGAGCAGTGGAGGGAAAAAGAAGCAGGAGACAGAGGGTCTGCAATTAGATAATACTGTGATTTCACTCTATAGAAGGGTCTTCTGACAACAAACAAGGAATAACAAAAAGACTTCCAATGACAACCTACTGGTTAGTTTATCTCACACATAATAATTTCAAAATAGATGTGCTGAGGAAAGAAATAATGAATCTTACAGTGCAGGTCAGCCTGTCAAGCAGATGTCCTCAGCAGTACAGAATTTTTTCTTTAGGGATAAATCTTATGAAACATTCTCACAGGATGATGGATAACTCAAAGTTATACTGTCTTTTCAGTGATTCGGAGGCACCTAGTCGGGAACACTTTTCAGCATATGGAACACTTGTCTTGTTCTGCAATCAGTTTATTTGTCCCTCCCTAATATTTGTTGAACACCATCTTATTTTTTTCTTTCCTTAGACAAGATGGTAACATCTGGGAAAAAGATACGAAATTTTGTGCTTTGTTTTGGATTTTGTTTAGTGTTCCAATTTTTCTGAAACCTTGTTGTGAAATGCAAATAAAAAATAGCTGATTACAAATATTTAAAGGAGTCCTGCTAGTTGCAGAATACAAGATCAAGCTGGTCCAGCCTTTGGCATGAAACCACTGCTTGTAGAGTCCCTCATGGTAGCACTAATCTTGGGTGTTAAACTGCAGTGTTGCCAAGGTCAGGAGTCATTCACACCTGCAACCGTAGCTCAGGGAAAAATACAAAGCTGACCCAAATAGTGAGCAAATGCTATTGTGTCCTTTAAAGATCTCACCTACAAATTATCATTTGTAAAACTACTACTGGAGAATTAAAACTTTGCTATGAAATATTAGCTACTTAAAAGCAACATTTCTGAGATATTTTCAGCAAAGAACATTTCTGAGATAGCTTCACTGCATGCTTTACTTTACTATTGGTTATAACAATTTAACACTTATTGTTAAATTATATAATTTTAAAATATAAAAAAAAGTTGAAAGCCATTGCAATTAATGCTTAAAAGAGTTTGGTTTTTTTTACATGAGTTTTTTACAAGTTCTAATTCTTCTATATCTGCCTTTATTTGAGGTTTTCAGAACATTATTTTTACTTTAATAAGCATTTAATAAGAGATATTCAGTTTCACTGTATGCCTTCATCTTGATCTTGATTCTATCTCAAGGTGAATAGAGAGGAATTGGAGAAAGTTTAAAGGAGGAAAAAATGAATGATCAAAAGTCTGGAAGGGCTTTGTCAGGGATTGCCCCAGTTAAGTAGGATCCTTCTGGACAAGAGACAGTTAAAGGACAATGTGCTAGAGATTTAGGCATGTTACAGCGATAATAAATAGGAATCAGCTGCACTCCCTCTTTCTCTCCCAAGAGAACTGGTAAATATCGATTGAAGACAGTAGAGAAATATTAAAAAAAAAAAGGTCTTGAAGCATGCAGTTAAAGTGCAAAATTCCTTGGTGCGTGAGGTAGCAGATATCAAAAATTTACGTTTGTTATAGGAAAAGTTAGACAGGTTCATATGAGATGGTTATTAAATGCTTATTTAAAGTACACAAACCACATTTGGATCAGGAAATGACCTGCAAATGATCTGACACCAGGGAAGGCCTTTAGGTGCCAGCTTTTTGGCTACTGTTAGAGTGAAGACAACTTTGATCAGGCTATAGTCAGATGAAGTATGGAATTTTTATAGTCTCAGCATTAAAACAGAAATATGTCTCTATTCATTTGTGTACACTTCTTTTAAGGATTTGATGAAAATGATGTTATTATTAGTAATATATTCCTCAGGAAAGATATGAGCTCATAATTGAAACATGCAACCTGTGCAATAATGCAAAACAAGCACAGTGTTGTGGGTAAAAACTCAATCTATGCAGAAAAGCAAAAAGCACTTTTCAAAATTGATTGTCAAACCCTGGACTGCAATGAAGTGCATCAAACTTCAGAGGAGCAGTGGCTGGAATATGATTCAGCTATTCAGTCTCAGTTCTGGCCCTCCCCATGCTCATAGTTGTGAAAAACCCATTCAAGATCTTTTGTGTAATGAACCTGCACAGGCAAAGGCAACCAACATGCAAAGAGTGAGGATGTGAGGCATGCTCACCAGCCATTTCAGTGACCCGTGTTTGAAACATTGCTACTATGTGGCACTCAGATGAGAGATGTTAAATCTGCTTCATTCACTTTGTTCGGGATAGTGGCTTGTCAAAGTCTATCCGTTATCTGACAGGATTAAAGTTTTACCTGTCTTTACAGAAGATTAAGTATTTTTTTTTGCAGCAACAAAAAAGATATATTGAACAAATGCCAAAATTTTCTCCCTTCTGCCTAATACAATTAAAATTTTAATCAAATGCAAAATGCTCAAATGAAATCAGAAAGAATTATGACATGTTCCAAACTTCTGACATATGTATCATTAACAAAGTAATTGTTATCACTGGGAGAAATATAGCTGTGAGAGTTACCTGACCAGGCTTTGTGTTTTCACAGACGACTATATCATAATCTCTGGCAAGCTCTGGAGGATTGTCATTGACATCCAGGATTCTAACACCGACTGGCACGTGGCTCACTAGCCTAGGATTGTCTGCAAAACACACAGGATGGTATTAAGCCTTTTGAAATAATCAGTATTGCACATCATCCTCAATTTAAAAGTGGTTTATTAACGCAATAGCTAGATGAAAACTGGATACAGAAATTTAGGTAAGAACACACTAAAAGATGGTTTTTGTGATTCATTAACTGTTTTGAACAAATAGCAATTTAAAAGAGTGGGAAGTATTGTATGAGTCTTAATTCACTTATATCAAATACAAGTTATTCTGGAAATGAAGCAGGAGGAAGCTGCTGGACTTACACTGTCACACTATGCTAAGAAATGATCAATTGCTTGTTAGTGAATGTTAAAGTGTCATTAGAGTATTGAATTAAATCTAATACAAAAAATATCAAAGCATTTTTCTTTTTCACAGTTCCTTAAAGAGTTTAGAAAAAATGCAATTATAATAAAAAAAATGAATGCATAGGTACATATAAACCTGTCCCAAGCTTCAGTTCAGGCTTCTCACAACTTACAATGGTATTTCACATAGTAGTTATTGAGTGTGGATTTAGCAGAAGAAAAGAAGGTTAGTTTAGCACAAGTGAGTCTGGCTTTTGCAGGCAGAAAACAATGTTTAAGTAACAATGCCTTAGGCTGTGGTCTGTACTTTCATGAGAGCTCAACCTTAGAAAAAATACACACTCAAAAAATGCACAATAAATAGAATCCTTACAACAAGAATACACTTTGCATGATAAAATGGAAAAATACCTCACAACTATTTTCAGTTCATAACACCCTTGTTCTTACTTCTAAGTACTAAGGTAATTTTATTTTGTTGAAAGAATTATGTATTTAAACTTTTTATAATTAACTAATATATAGCTTCTGGAGTTCATACCAGAATCAATCAGTTAGATGACAAACTTCATCTTACATTCACCAGCTAAATGAAACTATAAGTAGAAGACATTAAAGTCAATCTTCCAAATGCAATAAAATGTAAGAAAGGGGTATTATAGATTGACATTTTAAAAGTTCATGTCCCTGTGTGTGTTCATGGAAGAAAAGAAAAAAAAAAAACAAAAGAGAGAAACATTAGTAGTCTAAACTTCATTCACTATGGTTATTTTGTTTGTAATGAATCCTTACCATGTTTCTGTAAAAAAAGGGTCATTTGTAAAATGCCTTATATTTGTCACACCTCTAATGATCTCTGCTCAGAATTCTGGAAAGCATTGATTAGACACATACTTGGCTTTGAAGCCACCAGTGATGTACACTCACAATGAAAGAATGTTTGAAAATGTTGGAGTTTATTTGACCAGTAAGGAGATCTATCCTTCTTGGTTTTCACATAGGATACTAGCCAAAGCATCCAGATCTTAGAAGTTCCCTCAGATTTTTCACATTTTCTTTTTAACTAATGAACATGTGTGTGTTCACATGATAATTTTAATTCACTTTTGGAACTTAGTCAATCATCCCCATAAAATGTGAATAGAAAGGCGATAAAAAAGTCAAGAGAAAAGGAAGAATTAACTAACAGAGGAATGCTATTCCCAACTACCATTAGCATTAGAAGTTAAAAGAACATGCTCAGAAGACATTTATAGACTTGCAAATTCCATTTTCTTTCTGAAATATTCCCTGACAGTTGTTATTTTCAGCTTTACGCTGAACCTGTGAATATCTTTGAAACAGGTGAACTAAGGGACTAAACTGGACTATCTCAGCTGTGTTTATGAGAGATTGAGGCTTTCTATTGCTATTTCTATTACACAGTTTTAGTGGAAATCTTTGGGGAAAGTTAAAATTCTAGGGATATATGAAGTGAAGGGGAGGAAGAATGACAGTTGGCTGTCCACTAAGCATTTGGGAGAAGTGAACCATTTATCTACCTTTGTTGTTATTTCTGAAAGAAGCAATCTCCTCTCCAGGAGAACACTTGCAGTACAAGTATTAATACAAAAAGATGTTTGCTCCTTTCCTGGATGTAGGTCAACAGATTATGTAGATCAGCACAAGCAGTAGAGATTTAAAATTTCTTACTGCTCACTTAAATATAGCTTACAACTCATTTAGGTAACTTCCTCTGTCAACATAATCAGACAATTAAATGACAAAAATCCTCTAATTACAATTACAGAACATGATATCTATGTCTCAGAGAAACTTTTGTTTTAAGGATTCGTTGGGGAGGTTCTTGCACATAATTGTTGAGGTATGTGAACTAGAAAGTGGTATAAATGAAAGCAAGGACACAATGCACATAGAGTACATAAATCATAGGAAGAAGCTGGAAGGCAGAGATCACTGCAAAGAGTTAAAGATGAATAAATCCATTTGGAAGGGGATTCATAAATGATAATGCAGAATTTGAAGATCTTAATACTACATAAAACCTGGAAGAGTTTTAGCAAGAAGGCAACAGAAGTTGTGATTATCAGATAATCACAGGATCACTGAAAAACCTTAGTTGAAAGGGACTTCTGGAGGTCAGTGGTCCAGTTTCCAGCTCAAAGCAGGGTCATCTTCAAAGGCATAAGGGGGCATAATAAATCTAAGAGGAAGGGAGCAAAAAAGAAGTGAGAGCACAGGGCAGAGGGTACCACAGATAAAGGACTGCTCTGTAGGCCTGGAATGTTTGGAATAGTTCCTGGGGAAGGAAAAATCAAACTTTTTAGTCCAGTGCATGATAAAGAGTTAAATACTTTTGTTTCAGTAGAGTATTGCAGACCTCTTTGCCCCACCTTGAATATGTCCTCTTGTATGCCTATCACCCAGAGCACTCTTACTCGAGTCGTTTAGATTTGCAGTAGTTTTACAAAGAGGTTTTATGGAGATTCAGAAAGTTTACCTCTATTTCTTTTGCAGCTGTTTTGCAGTAAAAAGAATTTATAAACACTTCATCAGCTCCAAAGAGCTCTTTATGCACAAGGTAATATTAGTAACTCTCTGGAAGCCGGTACCTCATGGGATCACTGACATTTTCAGGCAAATTTACATACTGACAGGCTACTCACTACAAAATGCTAATGGGTACAGTATTAACACCACTTACCAAAACAGTCTTGAAGAGTGTGCATACAACATAGATTTGCATGCAAGGCGACAGAACAGTTTATAATGGGGGAAGAGAATGAGAAGGAATTGAAGGAAATACAAGGTTCCTTCCTTTTTCTTTTTCTAAGTTTTGATTTTGAGAACTAACATAAACTCCAATCTTTTTGAAGAATACAATTCATCCACAATCTCCAAACCAATCTAATAACTGGCATTTTTAATAGTATATTTCTCTTAGTTAGACACATTTCTTACAGCAGTTTGGCAGATTTCCAGTTTTAAGATAATCAGTGCTGACACACATTTCAGGCCTGCGCATTACAAAACATTGTGTGTCCTATTAGCATTATGCCTCAAGAGCAGATTTTTCAAAGTGAATGCTCTCTGTTTTAAGGGGTAGCTGAAGCAGAAACATTGCTCTGATTCACCTATGCTAGGGACTTGCTTTCTTATGCTTGAGACTTTTCCCAGAATAAATAGTTGTTTTTCCAGAATACTAAACATCTGTAAAGTGAATCACTTTCATTATCAGATCCTCTAATGGCAAGTCCACTACAAATTTACAGAAGACCCAGTTAACAGCCAATGTGAAGCCTTGAATCTTCTCTTCGATTAGTTTCTGTGGGCAAACTTTAAAACCCTCATTTAAGAAGAAAAATTTTTAATACAGTTACTGATGTCTGAGACTTCCTTTTCACACTAACAAAATTCCCAAAGTCTTTTTGAAAATAAATTCTACCTGAATGACTTTCAGAATAGAAGTTCTGACATCAACAAACTTTTGTGGATTTGTTCATTTGCTTTTTACTTGTTTTGTTGTCTTGGGGTTTTTTCAATTTTTTTTTTTTTTTTTTAAATTTAGACTGGTAGCTAACTGTAGACTCGTTCATAACTGTTTACTATATAAGCCCATTTTGACATCTTTTCAAGACCTTACAAGGCAAATCAATACTTAGGAAATTCAAATAGCTCTCTATACCATTACTTTTTAAAGAGAAGTATAAAGCACTCATCACACTTCTCTAATAAAGATCAGTTTTAACACATTGGAAGAATAAACATAGATCTACGGAGGATAAAATATACTACTGAAACAAAGCTAAAGTGATGAAAATGTGCAATATGCAAATGTGTGTGGCAATATTCATAAAATACTGGGTTTAATTCAGGATGGTGTATATGTGATAAACTAAATTTTCTGGCAGGGAGAAAATTATGCAGAATCTAGGAATAAGTGTAATGTTCCCATCTGCTTTTTTCTAAAGAAGTGGGTATTTCTAAATAATGTTACCTGAAGTTGGATAGAAAATGTTATATTTTTTTCTTGTAGCAAAATTTAACTTTTCACTGATGAATGCAAAGCTGAAGGTGCTGCTCAGTTCTCTTGGATCACAGTAGTAGTAATAGCAGCAGCAGCTGCAGAAGCAATAGTAATAATCATAGCACTGCAGCAGAGTGAAAACATTTAGAGCTTTCAAGCTGGAAACTCCCTCTTGCCTTAATGCAAGCAAAATTCTCACAGTGTTGGAGTTGACTGCCTGATTAGAACAGGGCATCACAAAATGTACCAGTTCTGTGGCTGGAAATGCCCATTTTGAGATTTCGGTCACAAAGCTTCAAACAGGGAAATAAATGCCATATGAATGCAAATCTTATCACTTCTCTGGGGCCCCACCTTGGTAGCTAAGAACAGCTATACCCTACCCCACTTTCAGATGATAATGTAGGAATATTTTCATTGTATCTTTTCCCAAAGAAACAAAAGAAGAAAATCCAGCATGCCTAGAAGCCAATGACTAAACCAATATAAACAAGGAATAAGCATTGAAATCGGAATTAGAAGCATCATTTCTTGAATAGGATGGAGACCTAACTGCCTTCCAACAACTGTTGGATTTTTTAAATACCATTTTTGTAGGCTTTCCTTATTGCCTTGATAAGCACATTTAAAAGAACAGTAGATGCTGCTACATCCACATGATTTTTGAACACTTGCAGGAATTGTTATTCCACCACTTCTCTGGGCAGCTTGTTCCAATGCCTGACCACCCTGTCAATGAAGATATTTTTCCTAATATCGAGATGAAATCTCCCCTGGTAAAACTTTAAACCATTTCCTCTTGTCCTCTCACGTATTACTTGGTGAAAGAGGCCAACCCCCACCTTGCTGCAGCCTCCTCTCTGGCGGCGGTAGAGAGCAATAACGTCTTCCCTGAGCCTCCTTTTCTCCAGGCTAAATGGCTGGATTCAATGATCCTAGAAGCCTTTTCCAACCTCAATGATTCTATGATGCTATAAATTCATATTTTTTTTATGCATTAGTAGGCAGCTTGCCAAGGCTGAAAGTAAACTGTGTATCATGGGTAAGTTTTGGACAGGGTACCAGTACTGTGTCCAGCTCTCACCAGTAAAAAGATAGGAGATATCTAGGTCATCACTACATCATGACCAATACAGTCTCAAAATTCAGACCCTGTAGTTTTGTTTTTGCAATCTACTTTAATCTGTTTCAGATTTAGGGAAATAATTTTGTGGCAGATTCTGTTTCTTGGAAAAATAAAGTAAATGTTACTAATACCAAAACTCTTTCTGAAACTGAGCTAGCAGGCAGAATGCAAGCGAGGTCAAAAATCAAGAATGAGCCTGATCTTTTTCCCTTGGTGAAGGCAGGGTTTATGATAACAATTTTATTTCTGTTACTGTAATGTACCTATAGAGATAATAAATATAGCAAAACAATACAAAAGACAATATTTCCCTCTAATGATATTAAAAAAAGTAGTGAATTTCATTGTTTACATCTATTCTCTATTGCTACAAAAAATCATTAGGTTTGAAGAAAAAACTGAGACCGAAAATCACTATGAGGATATTTTATATTTATTGTAAGAAAAAATTCACTTCAAAGAAAAACTGAGACATGAATCAAGCAACAAACTCACTGGTATTAAACAATCATTGTGCTGTCCACCAGATACAAAGTGCTAGGAGATTAAAAGACTGCAACAGCATTTTGCTCTGATTTAGATTACTTTCTTAAGGATATTGTAAAGGAAACATTTTCTAAAATCTATGTATTTGACACAAGCTATTAGAGTTATTCTTGGTTATGTGGAAAAATTTAAAATGAGAAAATAAATTCTCACAAATTCTTGCTCTTTTCTTTTAATGTTCTATGCCAGGAAGCTATTCCTCCAAAGACTTATTTCCTTCAGGCAATGCATGTATTTCTTTCATGTGTTTCAAAATAAATGGAAATGAATTGTGTATTTTTGTCTTTTGATTTCACTTTTTGTAAAATAAATCAGCATGCCTCGTAATAGCATTAACAGAAATACTATGTATACTTTATATCTCCCCTCTAGCTTCAGTTATCCTTCTCCATATGACAGCCTCATGTAGTGCTATCGGGAGTAATATATTTTAATATCCTACCAAAATCTTAGTAATGTCTTTCTGCAACCATAAAATGTGAAAAAGACCTGTCAAATTCTTCTCATAACTTGCTGTTTAATGATGGTAATATGAGTAGCAATATCCCTGTGATTCCAGAGAACCAATATAACCATGCCTCACAATAACAACACACTTTATCTCTTTATTTGATGTAATTATAGGACTTTCTTTTTTCACAATCTCAAGGGGTTTTATATTTCACTGCTGCAAATTATTATTTGTCTCTGTGAATCCTGTTTTCCCCTGAATTATGTAACTTTATCTTTCTGTTACTGTTTTTACCAAGCCTTATTAAAAAACCTTATGCTATAATTAGAAAAGGCACTTTAATATTTTCTACTCTAATTCTTGTAAAATAACTGTTCCAAACTTTTATTCTTGTGATCTATCCTGCCTTTTCACATATTTTAATTCTGAACAGGGTCTTTTGTCACTCTATTAAAATATGTCTGAAAGTTATTTCTTTGAGTAGTTTTTTGCAGTGATTGGATTTTCACGGTATCCTTTCCATAGCACATAGGGTATTGCCTATTTTGTCAATGAAGTACTGCTCTAAACCAACATTTTGGTATTTTTCCCCTGAAGTTCATATAAGGAATATGCATGGCAAATGAAATACAGAAGATGTATAAACAAAAACAAACATATTTGTTTGGTTGGAGTTTTTTTTCCAATATCTGATTTTGTCTAATACCTTGGAGATTTCTGGCTTTTTTTCCGTAAAGTCAACTTCATAATGATGTCTCTTCAGTATTTTGGTTTCTAATCCATTACAATATCAAAGCACTATATACAGTATCCTTTCTGAGGTGGTTTTTTGCTGTCTTTTGACAGGTTTTCATTAAGTCTGGGGGATCTGACAGAACCTGGCAGGAACACTGTTATTTTGGTTCTCCTGTTCTATACAGCCTTGCCACAGCTTTACAAATTAGGAATTCTGTACTGACCCTTCAAAAACAAGTTTTTGCACCCATTATATTCAAGCTGGTCCTTTAAGAAAATAGTGGAAAATTGCCTGATTTTCCATTTTTAAACAATTGCAGAGCATTTTGGAGACACTCAGGAGGGCCACAACTCCTTCCCCAATCTATTGATGATCTATCTAGTAAACCCAGCAATCCATTCTACACACTTATATGTTAACCATCTGGATAAGAGAAAAATGCAAAAACTTCCCAGTAGAAAGCACCTTTAAAATCTTTGAAATGTAAGCACTTATCTTGCTTTCAAAAAATCACATTTCTAATTAGAAGCACCATAATTATCCATTTAAATGTTGAGTATTTTATGAATTCTAGCAATCTTTTGATGTTAACATCCTCTGAAAAACATATTTAGAAGCTGGTTGGCTCAGTTTTCTTCTTTTATTTTTTCTCCACACTCAATACACAGTTCCCAGCATCAAAAAAATCACAGAATCCTTGATTTTGAAGGTGACTCCATAGATCTGCAAGTCCAACTCCTCTGCTCAAATCTGGATCTACTAGGGTACATTAGTCTGGACCATGTCCAGTTGGGTTTTTGAGTATCTCCAAGACAGAGAATCCACAACCTCTTGATGTGACCTGTCCCAATTTTTGATCAATCCCACAGTAAAACCATTTTTCCTATTTGGTTTAAATGGAATTTTCTGTATTTCAGTTGTACACGTTGCGTCCTGTCATTTTACTGATAGTACTCAGGTGAGTCTTTCCTCACGTTGGTCATCTTTTGTCACCTTTTGACTCCCCCTAACAGTTATTTAAACACACTGATAGTCTCCTTTTAAGCCTTCATATCTCCAGGCTGAACAATCCTAGCTTTTTCAGCCTCTCCTTATACGAGAGATACTGCAGTCCTTAATGATTTCATGCCCCTGCATTGAACTTAGAGCAGTGTGTCCATGTCTCTTTTGTACTGGAGAGCCCACATCTGGCAGCATTCTTCATGTGGCCTCACCAGGGCTGTATGGAGCGGAAGGATCACCTCTCTGCTTTCTGATGACAACATGCTTTCTCACACAGTGCAGAATGGCATCGGCCTCCTTTGCAACAAGGGTACATCACTAGTTCATGTTCAGCTTTCATCCACCAGGATCATAAGCTGCCCACCTGCCAGTTGGCTCTCCATGTGAACTGGTGCATAGGATTATTCCTCTCCAAGTACTGGACTTTGCATTTCCTGGTAATGAATCTTTCTTCACAAGTTTTCCTGTTCACCTACTTCTTCAGCCTGTTGAGATCCTTCTGGTTGTCAACACAACAGTCTGATGTGTCAGCCATTACTACAGTTTTGTGTCATTTGCAAACTGGCTGAGAGTACACTCTGTTCCACCAACTAGGTCTTTAATGAAGAGACTAAAGAGTATTGTATCCTCTATCAACCACCAGGAGTACTTCCTAGTGATTGGACTCCAGCTGCACTTTGGGCTGCAGGTTACAGCCCTTTGAACCTGCCATTTCTGACAATTTTCAATCCACTTCACCCTTCCTTTGTCTAAACTGTTCTTCTATGTGTCTTGTTCTTACATAAATCTTGCTCAATCTTCCTTAATTCTTACCTAGATAGGTAATTTTGGAATTTGAATCACTTCCTATCATTGGAATTAATTCTAATTGACAGATTCTACACTAGTCCTTAAAATAGCTCAGCCTTAACTTTTTCCACTTCCAAAGAGACAGACTGTATTTTCTGTATTACTATGACTGTATTTCTTTCCTCTAAATCAGTCTTTCATCTGTTATAAAACATTGTGCACTTGCTCTGTATTTTCCTATTCTAATTACTCTTGCTAAAGACTTGTTCAAAAACCCTTATTAGAGCCAAGAAAATTCTATCTTCTCCTTCTTACAAAGAGACTTTTGTAAATTTTTTCTAAGAATTCTAAGAAGTCAATTAAATGCTAATAATTCTATGTGAAAGTGTATTTTAAAATACTACTACTACTATTACTACTACTATTCCTTCCCCTGCCCCAGATTTAGGCTGTAGATTCTTTAACATAAACTATAGTATTACTTTACCATCTTATTCCCCAATACCACAAAGAGATTTCAGGAAGCACCAGTACTGAAACAATCAAAGTAGATGCTTCTGGACACAAAAATTGCTCTCCTCCTCACTGTATGGTGCTGTTTAAGAGCAATGAATGTTAAAGAAAGAAAAGGATTGACCATCCATTCTTATAGTAATGGTGTGCTTTAAGAAGCAGAAAACAGAAAAAACCCACTGATTATTACATCAGCATTACTCCCACAGAGCAAAGTGGTAAGACTTCCTCTGATTTCAGAGAGGACACTTGACCAATGCAGAGTGTATATATCACATACTGAGATGAAAAGTGAAAGTAAATGTATTGTGAAAGTTTCAGAAAGAATAAGGTTGGAAAGTGAAGATATCATACATTTGGGGGTAGAAATATAATGGTGATTCTAAATATCATTTATGTAAAATAAGCCTGGTAACAAATAGTGATCAAAATGATGATAGCTAGAAACTGATTTCTATCACAGGAAGATTTAATAACAGGAAATGTAGCACAAAGTCAAGAGAGGAAATCACTTCAAGAAACCAACTATAACTGATACTTTATACATGCAGAGCACCTCTTGTTCTTGAAGGAGTACAATCTTTATGGGCCTTGCAGGTTCTTCTGTGTTCTTGTCAAAGCAAATGGTGTCAGAAACTGCAAATGCCTCCTACTATGTCAGATAAATTTGAAGAATCCCACTCTCACAGCTAAATAACTCTTTGGTCACATCCTTTGACCTATATTTCACATTTTGTCTTAGTTCTGCAAGACCTTATGCTTGAACTTGAAAGCAAAAGCCATGAAAGACTGTAGATATGGGATAGATAGCACAAGGAAAGGCTGTCTGTCATTAGGCCTGTCAGTCTGTCTGTCATTCATCTCTTCTTCGCTACTCTCTCTTCCTTTTTTGCATAACTAAATTGTTTTTCCAACTGACACTATAGATTTACTTATTTTCCCAACCCCAGCTTTAACAGTAATAAAGACAGTGCAAGGGACAAAAAAATCAGATCTCTGTTTTCCTGTAACAAATTCCACCTGAAACAGAAAATTCTAAGCAGAGTGTCTAAAAAAAAAAATAAAAGAAATAAAGGGTATAATTTTTATTATTCATTCCATTCTGTTTTAGTTATAAACATAATCCTCCTTCTTCATGCTATTCTTAGCATGATGCATGTACCAGAACTCTTTTGATAATGTGAAACAAATAATGTGTAGACTGCTATGTTTAAGTTTTATGCTATTGAGATTTTTTTCTGGAAAATAATTACATTTCAATGATTTCCAAAAAAGGACTCATGACTACTTCTTTTCTCAGTGTCCCAATGTAGCTTTTAAACTTTTTTTCAAATTAACACTATGCACCTGCTTATGATTAGGCTTTAATTATATTTTACTTCATGCTGCATTGAAATAGCACATTCTATATATGAAAACACTGTGAAGCACACAGGAGTGTTAGTGTTTACTTTTTCAAAGAGCTAATCATAAAGTTCTAAATTCTATTATTTACTATAGAAAAGTACTTAGCTCAAAATGTCAATTTAGCTGTGAATGGAGGTACAATAATAAGAAACAATTTGTTGTACTTTTGAAATATGTTCATGCTGTTTATTTAGTAACATGTGCTAGGGATGTAGCGGCAGAGCAGATTAAATTTTAACCTAGAGATGAAACAGATGAAAGCAGACCAGTCTCAGTAATGTCAGTGGCACCTATTAGAGGTAAAATCTGTGTTTTGTCATAAGAAAAGAAACAAAAAACAAAGTAAAATGAATATACATAAAAGTACTTCACAATTTTGATCAAAATCACTGCCACTGAAATACAGTATCATGAATAGTGCTTAGGAGGACTGAATCTATCAGTCCAATACGGAATTTTTTCTTTCTTCATTTGCCTTGTTGAGTTTTTTAAATTTAAAACTTTGACTGCAGAAAAATAAAGACCCTGTAATAAAAAGGTTAACTGAAAAGTTCTTTAAACTGTCCTTGCCTCAAGTAGAAATATTTGTCTCAGACTACTCAACCAGATGTTTTTTGATCATTGCAGGGCTTATCTGAGGCAATGGAAATTCATCAAAGTTAGAGGACTTTCAAATGCACAGGTACGTATTTATTGTATCTTTATTTGGCAATTTGCCTATTAAAAGGCCAGAGACATAATCAGAAACTACTAGGAATCTGTGAAGTATAAATTAAGATGGCCATAAATTTAGCATCCAATTTGTTAAAATAGTTGATAGTAGATACAAGAAGGAAAGATGAATTTCTCAGACTGTGCTATATAGTCTTAACTTCTAAGACATAAGAACTACGAAACACAAATGGGACAAGCTGTTGATTTTAAGACAGTGAGTGCTTCGAAATACTGCTGGGTAAATTGGCAGACCTCTGCCTCATTCAGAGAAATGCGGCAAATTTACACCGGTGGAATCACATAGGCATGTGGCATTTTGTTTAATTGTCCTGCGGAGTTAAAGTATTCACACACACACACAAAGGAAACTCTCCTTTATCCAGACTAGCTAAAAACCCACTGGTGTTTAAAAGAACATAGCATATTAAGGTAGTCTTTCCTAAAATCTGAAAGTGATTATTTTCCTTTCTAATTTTTATTTTTCATACTATGTGTCAAATTATTTACCTATTTCAGAAGCAGCCACTGTGATGTTGTACCAAGGTGTCTCCTCTCTGTCAAAGATCTTGGCAGTCTTAATGGTTCCAGTACTAGCATCAATGGTGAAATACCTATCTTCTTCTGTGTTATGATCAATGAAATATCTATGAAGAAATATAACAATAAATATATATTCATTGTAGTATATATAATCCAAAGTTACAGAAATCTATATAAGAATACTATTTACAAGCTTTTAAAACCATAGACATTTTTAAAAACCACCTAAAAAAAATCTATAATTTGAGGAAACCCAAAGCAACACCATATTTCATTTCTTTCATAATGTTTTATTTCTTTTCACACATAACAATATTTCCACTGTGAGTCACAAAGGTATAAATTGCTAACAGGTGGTATTTGGCACAGCAGCATACAATCCTGTCAAAGGTAAGATACACATGTATTTTGACTAAAAAACATGAAATGGAAAAGCAGAAAAGAAAGCAGATACTAAGATATTATTTTTCTGCTTATTTGCCTGTCACTGCAAACCAGTGTGCTCAGCCTCGGTTCCTGTTTTGAAGCATGCCTCTCTGACATGAATTTGATGACATGATGACACATTAGCCATTTGGAACATAATCATTACAGAGTATCAGAAATGTCTGGGTCCCGGAGCAGCCATTGACAGTACCCTAGAAGCAGAACTAAGCATCCCTGCTTTACTGCCTTGGCTTCCAGGCACTTTACCTAGAAGGGACAGTGAAAGCCTTGAAGTGAGTAATGGAAGCAGAGGGAAAGAACACAAAAGAAGAGATGGAAAAGACATTTTTTCTCAAAGCTGGAATAATTTACAATGGCTTTTAACAAATGAAGCATTTACAGAACCTTTTCAAACCTTCTTAACTAACTCCAAAAAAGAGGAAAAGTATTATTTTATGTATCATAACTATTTTCCTGATAATTTGTCATCCCTGCTTTCATTGTGTGAAATTTCATATATATTTAATAAATGGAAGGTATATAAAAGTCAAAATTATTTATTTGTCCCATCTAATTGCTCTTATTTTTACAACACTATAAGTGTAATTCCCAGCTAATAAAAAGAGTGGCACACATAAACGCTGCTACGCTCAAAACAATTAAAAATAAGTTTTATTTATCGCACAATCTACTTATTTATACTAGTTGTGGAAAGGAAAAGCAAACAAGCAAACAAACATTTAATTGAATGATATATTAAAGTCATAGATGATGTGAAAAAGCAAAAGAAAGAAAGCACTTAGAGGAGAAGGCAGCAATATGAGTGAGTCACCTTAACTGGTCGAAGGATTGGACACTCAGTGGAAAAGCCAGATAGGATCTGGTGACTTAGGTTAGATCTTCCTTACTGGAGAGAACCTGAACCCACCTCTCCCACCTGCAAGAAGTATTTACATCTGCCTTACAATATGCTATCTTGCTTTGTGGAACTCCAGATTTTCTTATCATTCTTCAACTATTTTCAGCAACTAAAGGACCATAGTTCAGTCACTGGTAATCAAAGCAGCCAAAGCTAGGCTAGAATGTCTTTCTTTTTGCCTGTTCTCCATCTTCCTTTTGAACACCGTGAAGAGTAAAAACCCTGCCATATGATTGGGGGAGTTGTTGGAGAGACAGCAGACTTCAGTTCCCACCCATTTTATGTTTCTATGGAATAAGAATTTTCCTTGTTGTTTCACATCTAAGCTAAGTCACAACCTATTGTGCAGTTCATTAATTACCAACAGCTGAGAATATCTCATTGCAAAATCCACCAGATGTACACAGTAATGACAATTTGGATGTGCAAGATGGCAGCTCAAGTTTCTTGAAACAAGTGGACTGACAAGATCTTGATTACTTAGGAGATGGGACAATTTTTTAAGTTTAAGTAACGAAAATTTTTTCAGAGAACGTTATTCAGTCTATCTCTAACTGGATTAAAAAAAAAAAAGAAAAACAAAACCAAAAAAAAGTGATGTTACCAGAAAAAGAACAAAAATGTTAGTTAATTTATAATTGCTGGATCACAGCAATCATTGCAGACACACTTCTGAAATTTGGTGTGATTCTCCATGCTTGGTTGTGGTGGCCTCCTTTTGAGCCATATTTCCTAGTAGGGCCCTGCGCTGTGCTGTGACTCCTTTGTCCCTACCCCACATGATGTAATCTCCCTGAATATGTATGCTTTATTCATTGTATGGTTTTGATCTAGAGAATTCTGAATTGCGGTGTACCCCATTGGCCTCCTGTACCCTTGTCCCTCCCCGTACCTTTCCCATTGGTCTGTTTGAAGTATCCCTCCGACCCTTGTACCTTCCCCTATAAAAGCCCTGGACCCCTATTTTGTGAGGTCTTTCGGCCTCTGGAGCTTCTCCCCTCAATAAAACCTATGAACTCCAAGCTGAAGACCCCTCTCGCTCCTTTATCTCCTTGATGCCACCCAGCTGCGAGCTGCCTCCCCGGAGCAGGCAGAGAGCATCTGGTGCCCGAGGTCAGTGCCTGCTAGCCAGAGCAGAGAAAAGGGCACCGCGACACTTGGTACACTCAGGAGAGGAATTAAAAGAAAACTCCTGATGAACATTCATCAGTCACTGATCATGACATGCTGGATGGTGCAGACATCCAAACAAATTTATTCTGCTTTGAGGAATATTGGAATCCTCTGACGACACATCACAAAAAAGAACAAACATGAACCATACAGTAATCCTCTTGGCATTATTTTATGTGGCCCTATTTGTCCAAGCTATCATCACCTCTTTAAGACTGTGCCAGTCTCAGTGGAGAACTTGTATCTCCCATGTCCAGAGACAGCATTACCTTTTATTATTTACAAAAGCTTGGAGTCAGAGTAGTATCAACCTCTAAAAATCCAAAAAGCTGCCATATTTACTACAGAGTGGTGCTGACATCTGAACTTTGTCCAGAAGATACGTGCTTCAGGTGATGAAATGCTCCCATTCTTTACACCTTATGCTTGGCAGCAATGAAAAATAGTTGGAATGTTTTGATTATACTATTATTAACACAGAACTAATGAACGTCTGGTTGTGCTGGGCAAGATACATACACAGATACACAAGCATCTTTTACATGATGGACCGGAAGGTTAAGAGAGAAAGCATTGAAAGCATAATTGTCCTTCGGTTTTCTTGGAGACCTTTTACTGGTAGAGCTTACAATCAATTATGCAATGATGAAATTTAATTAATTGTCTCCTAGTATAGCTTTGTTTTCTTGACTCTAGGAGTCTCCTGATAACAACAAGAATTATTTGCTGAAATAAAAGAAATCAGATATTCTTTCCTGACCTGTTCTTATGGAATATGTATTGCAAATCCAAATCAATTTATAATACAAGAGTCTTATCCCTGCAAACATTAAATACTCTGGACACTGTTTGGTTATTATCAACATCAGGCACAGTGACTATTCTGTGAGTCACTACTGTGCTGACCACAGAACCATAAAAATAGGGCTATGTATTATTTGTAGACAGTAGCTTAAAAATAGACAGAATTTCATATTGGGCTTCAGTAAGAAAAAAACCAGCTGCTTTTGTGTGTGTGATTTATAACAAAACAATACCTCTTCCTCTGAATGAAGTACAGAAAAAAAATGAAAAATATCTGTCCCAAAAATGAAGATTGCGTAGAAAAAAACTGATGATGAATTGTGATCATCCAATGATTCATTTTCATAAATATATTGTAAAAGATGGTCTATGGGTTTTTTAAGATATGAATACCTTTTCCTAAATGAGTTATTTAAAAGTGTTCCACAGAAGATCAAATCTCTGTTTAAAGAATCTAAGATTGGATTAATAACTTCAATTGTATTTTCTGCGTAATTCATGGAAACAAAGTGATCCTGTGGTAACTTCTTGTACTAACACTTTTACTTCCAATGATATTAGAATAATGACATTTTTTTGTAATTTATCCAAAGTAGCCCTTCCCTTTCATGTGCTAACTTTTGCATACAGTTACAGCCATATTGAAATCTTCACATATTGACAATTATTTTTGCCATCGATGAATAAATACGAGAGTGGTACTTTCTTAGGCTTTCCCATTATGAAAACATTCAGTTCTCCTCCATTACTCCAGATTCTTCCTTGAAATTGTTTTGTGCATCATATCTAAAGCAGCCATTTGCACTGCTCTGTTTCCCAACCTTCATGAATGTGTCAGTAAAACAAGTTACAGAAGATATTCCCTCACAGTAGAAAACCCAGGAATGCTAGTTTTTCTCCCAAGTGCTTTAAAAATATTTTGTACGAGAACTCTCTTGGTAGAGAAATTCATTTTTGCCATTTTAGAGGACATTTAGAACAAGTATCATTGTATTTACAAAATGCTGAACAATTTAGACCTTTATAAATACTAGTCACTCATTTATCTACTTGTTGAGAATAGAGACTAGATATGTCCATAAATAGAGCACATTCTAGAGGCAATGATGCTTTACTTAAGCTTCTTAATTTACTTCATCTGATTAAAAAAAAAATACTTTCATTTGGATAATAGTGGCAGCAGACACAGTCATTCCCTTCCACTCCTACCCTTCCCTCCACATCTACTGATCTGTTTTTCGATGCTTTTTCTAGATCACAAAAAGATATAGTGCAAGTTTTGAATTTCAAAGAGTTATTTCAAAAGAGATTTTCCCCCTTCACTCAGTTGACGGTTTGACGGTTTCTGCTCACTTAGAATGTATTAATTCAAAAATTAATTTACAATATCAATTTGAGATATTTATTTATAGACATTTAGTCATGACAATGCCGTGTGAGTTAGCATACTTATAAGCACTACACATTAAATCAGCATATCTGAGTTGCATGGCACATGTTAATAAAGAGACTTAATAACAAGACATGCCTAGATAAACAGCTCTCCATAAACTGGTTACATGCAAACCAGCAACAGAAACCCATCTGAAAGAAACTTCATTAAAAAGGATCATGAATATAGACAACTTATTAGTCATACTATCTCAAGATAATCTGAAGGAAATTAAATACCAAAACTGAGTCCTGCTAGCGCTGGGAAATGCAACATGTGCTACCTTTTTGTTAGGCAGTGTCAATGAATGGAAGGGCATTCCCAGCTTCATCCATATCCTTATCCTTTCTTCTGACCAAAGCAAACCACAGGCTCCTCTGGCTTTGTTCCTCACTTCCTGCCTTTCAGTGCAGCAGTGGGTCAGTGGTGACAGATATTCCCCCCATTTTTACTGAAAACTAAAAGCATTTATCAATTAGGAAATAAAGAGAAATATATGGGAACGATGGCCCTTGGGCAGAAGGTCACTATAGAACATACAAATCTGCTTTCAGTATTAAACCTGTCAGACTCTAATAATGCAAAGACTGCTTAAATGGAGAAAATTTAAAAGGTGCTAAAATAATTTAGGAATATTAATGAACTCCAAGACTTTTAGGAGGGCTTCTGAAGCTAAAAGGCATAAGCATTTTCAGAATCTCTCTACCTACATTATTCAGTCTTAATATTAACATCAGTTTATCACTGTATACACATCTGCCATAAGCTGTTACTGTTCTGGTATGGCTCTCTCTAGATACTGTGTTTTAAGGAAGAACCTTGAGTTTGAACATTTATAACAGTTTTGAGATTATAAGTTGTGTCTTTCTGTTTTTAATCAAATCTTCAACTTATCTTTTCATTATGTTATTTTTCAGTGATTACCCTATGTATAAACTGCAAAAATGAACTCTTACATATTTCTAATCTGGCTACACACCTCATACTGATAATAAACTTCCAAAGACAGCTTTCAGCCAGATGTGAATTCAAAGCTCACTATACTTCTTTGGACTTTTGTTTTGAGACATAAGCAAATAGTCAGTTCTGAAATAACAAGTGAATGTTACAAAGAATCACTAAAAAAAAAAGTCCATGGGACAGGAACAGAATCTTGTCCAACCAATTATACCTTCTAAAGACTTATCAGTTAGAAATCAAATGCCTTTATAAGGAAACCTGTTCAGTTAAAGATTTAAGCAAGAAACTTTCTAAGAAAGAGAAAGATTACAACTACAGAAATTTTTATTTCATTTTATAAAATATTTTAGAAAAGGAAGAGTAAGCAACTGCACAGAGTGAGAGAAGGAGGTATACCATGACAAAGAGTAAGAGAACCGACCAGGTGCAACTCTCTGCGTTTGACTAGCTGGAGAACAACAAGAAATGGCCCATGCTGGGACATAACTCGAGTGTGTGCCTTTTATCTTCTCTCTGCCTCCTGACAGCAGCACTCATGAGCCTGGGAAGAAGAAGGAAACCCTTGAAGCCAAATGAGGTGTTGGGGAGACATTCTGTTGCCGTGACTGTCTTGCATAACACCACCTCCATTCCAGCGCCAATCTATTTCCCCATAGATCAAACAAACTCAGCCAGGAGAGAAAAGCAATTGTGAAGTATGAGTCAGAAGTCATGCCAATCAGCAGGTAACCAATTTTCTCCCTGCAGCATGTCTGGTACATTAAGGAGACATTCAGTGTTCCAAAGCTCCTAGGCAGAAGACTGCTACTGAGAACTACTGCCTTCAACTGTGCTTTCCAGGTGTGAAAATTAAATACATTTGAAGATAGCTTGGAAAAGGTAATCCCTTTGTTTACTGTTCCTTTGCTTTCTTTTCAAACAGACATAGCATAACTTTGAGAAAAATACTGTTCCTCTCAGAGCATTTAAAGGAAGTTGATTCAATGTGCTGTTCCCACTGAGTTATTGCTCGTGCTGGCTGCCAGTTGACATCCATCAGCTGATCAGCAGTACCTTTTTGTTTCCATACAGGACTCCTGGCTCACCTCTCATACTGAAGTCTCAGCTCAGCAGGAGTAGCAGCTTTCCATCTCCTAGTCCTGGAGATGTGAGTTGGCAGATCCCAAGAGACACAAGGGAGTTGACAGTAGTGAACCACTGTCTCCCAGAAAAGCCCCTGGGAGGCAGCCACTACTGATTTGAATTTTATGCACAACTCAGCTTCCTGCTCCAGTTCTCATTCCCACCTTCTATGCATTGCTAGCACAGTGCCCACCTTGGACCCAGGAAATTTGGAATGTTGTTCATTTGAAGGAAATAAGCCATTTCTAGACACTCATCATTTCTTGCTGGCAGTTTCTCTCTGCATATGGTAACGAATGGTCATTTTTCTAGCTAATTCTGCCAGTAAATGTAGGCTAAGTACAGGCCACACCCTTAAAGGCATAATTCAGAATTCAAAGCAAGATAAAGGTTTGTCTTCTTTTCATGACTTTATGAATTTCTTCATAGGATTATGACTGTCTAAATGCATTTCTGGTAAATGTGTTGATGGCAGAACTTACATATCTTATCTATATAAGATATGTTAGATATCTTATCACATATCTATCTTATTATATCTAAGTTGCTTGTTATTCAAAGAGGATAACATTCAGATATCAATGCTCATAAGAAATAAAGTGCTCTATTACATGTGAAACACTTTTATTTTTCCCTAAAAGGTAGCTACAGCTACTTCTACTTCTGTACAGCTACAGCTACTTTTCCACCAATCAGCTAAAGAATTGCACTCTACTTACATACTTTTTTTTTCTCTATGTGGTATAGACTAAATCAAATCAAACCAAGATTGATAGATTTATGCCTATTTATTGGCCATGAATGACCCTTTCAAATAACTACACTCTAGAGATGTTGAGATACAAAGGCTTATTCTAAAACCATAAAAGAATGTTAATGCTTAAGGCATTCTGAAGTCAGGAGAAGTTATAGAAACATAAAGATCATGTTCTGGCAGTAAAAATCAGTCTTTCATGGTCAAAAAGATGATCTGTCAGTGTTCTCTCTCTCAGCTCTAAGGGAGGGATGGAGGCAGTTCTGGTTGATGTGAGATCCTGACCACTATCCTGAGCTGGATTCTTCCTAGTCAGAAGAGCTGTCAGAACATCTTACCAGTTCCTGCTCAAGGAGATGGACATTTTTGTTACTGGGAGACCTAGGACATATAGTTCGACAAGAATCGAAACTAATTTGAGGTCTCAGGGAACAATACAGCAACAGACCTCCCACCTCAACACTATAAAGAAAGTTTTTAAAATGCTTTCTCCCTGTGAAGTCAGATGGAGAATTAGAGAAGAAATTGAAGAAAAATTCCCATCTCTCTCCAGCCATTCAAAATAGGGTGGTCTTTTCCTGTCTTTACTGACAGTCTTAGAGAGAATACTGGAGGGTTTTGATAGTGTTGTGCTTTGAGGTCTCCTTTGAGGAGGACAGATGTCTGCATTTGCCTCCACAAGCACAGGGCTGGCAGGATCTGGAACATCTCACATGTTTGCCCACAGGCATATGAGGGAGGGATGGTCACTCTACATGCTGGCACTGATCTCAGCAAGCTGCCCTAAGTACAGTCAACAGTCAGACGCATTTAATCATAGCCTGGATTGGAAGGGACCTTAGACATCATCTAGTTCTAACCTCCCTGACATGGGTAGTGAGACCTTCCACTAGACCAGATTGCTCAGAGCCCCATCCAACCTGGCCTTAAACATTTCTAGGTATGTGGCATCCACAACTTCTCTGGGCAACCTTTTCCAGTGTCTTACCACCCTCACGGTAGAGAACTTTTTGCTAATATTTAGGCTAAACTAACTCTCTTTCAGTCTGAAGCCATTCCCTCTCATCCTGTCACTACATGCTCTTGAAATCAGTCTCTCCATCTTTCTTGTAGGCTCCCTTCAAGTACTGGAAAGCTGCAATTAGGTCACCCCAGTCTAACAGTCCACTCATCCAATCCATCCCTTCCCAGTTTAGAGAAAATGATGTTGTGGGGGACTGTGTCAAAGGCTTTACGGACGTCCAGATAAATAGCATCTGTAACCCTTCCCTTGTCCACTGATACAGTCACTCCATCAAGGCCACTAGACTGGTCAGGCAGGACTTGCCCTTAGTGAAGCTGCGCTGGCTATGCACAGGATAGCAGGAAACAAACTGATTTTATTCCTCTTATCTAACATTCAAAGGGCAACTGACATGAATATAATGAGGTGAAAGGACTCCTGTATTTTCCACCAGGAGATCAGTCTTATCCCTTCTCCCTACTGCCAGTATGGATGAGTGGCATAGAAACTGAACTGATCTCAGAGAACAAGAGGAAAAAATCCCCTTAAAAATATAATTTTAATTTTCAGCCCCTCCCTTTGATCCTCTCATGCAGTTGTCTTATACCTTTTTTCAGTTTGAATCACAAGTTGAGGTTTTATTATACCTGTAGCAAATTTAAACTACATCAGAAAAAAAGTCTAAAACCTGAATTTTTCACAATACTTTATGTATTTAAGACTTGGAGAAATAATAATAGGATTACATAAAACTTACTGGGTATGTTCTTTCATCTAAATATAAGTGTGCCTCTTAAAATACCATTTACTGAAAATTAAGATTACTTTCCAAAGGCTGACGACAGAAAATATTCACCTTCAGATGAATATAAAAGAAGACTACCTTTTACAATCAATGCAGCAAAAGTTAAAATAAGTTTCTCTACCTAATGCAGGAATTGAAGAAAAAATTCCTACACCACATTAATTGTTATAAACATATGTATCTGTAGTTCATTAATTTTTTCAGTATTCTTTCTGAAATAAGGAAAGAGAAGGTTGTCAATTTAAATCAAAGTAGGACAAGGGAACTATGTATTTATTAGAGCTTCTACGTACCAGGTGTGGTGTTGGAAATCAAGTTTTTGTACTCGTTAGTATAGACCTGTATTATAACCATTATGATATATCATCCATTTTAAGACCATACCATAGGACCATTAGAAAAGTGAGAAGCCAAGATCAGAGCTGAGGTTGTACTTTTATTCTTCACCATCTTAGCACAAAATTAGCAGTCAATTTTTAGGACAAAATAAATTTAAAAGATTTTAAAATTAATTTTTAACACAAAAATTTAAAAAAAAAATCAAACCAAAACCTGACCTTTTTTCTGACTTTTGTTTCCTATGGCTGATCAATCCTTGTGAATAAAAAGCATTATAGTAAGATATATTACAGCCTGATTAAGGTCCAACACAAAATTTATTTGAATTCCAATGTATTAATATAACAACTCAATCTTCCAAGGACTGAAAAAATACAAAGTTGTTTTTAACCAAGCAATTGTAGACTTTCTGAAAAGGGAAGATACTTCTCTTTCTAATTATTTGACACTACTGTCACAGGCAGAATCCTTATCAGGACCTGTACCCTGTTCACCAGAAGTTTTCTGTTAGATACCAGGAAAAGAACAACTCCTCTGAGAAATGCAAATAACTTAAGGTAAACATAATAATTGAGTGTAAAAAAATGACCAGAGGGGGCAGAGGTCCTATCACAAGACCTCGAAACAGTGATTTACCTCCTGTATCACTGAATGACCAAGAGACACTCAAAGGAGTGATCTGATGTTACAGTGTTTCTATAATGGGATGTCTTTATTTCTCAAACACTACTGTTTCAAGAGTATAATGTTAATAAAGGCTTTCAGATCTTCATAGTACATTAGCAAAACATGAAGTTATTCTGGGGGAAGTGGTCTATGTCATGGAAGTACTTTCACTATTATATCAGTTACAGAAAGTGTCATGATCTTAAAACTAAGTCATTGCTCTTTTCTGAATCACTAACTTGGAGGTGGTTTGGAAAACAGCTGTAGCATTGTTTCTGTAAATCATTCCACTGGAAACAGACCAGATGCAGTTGGAAAACTCTGAGGATCATCTGGAGTATGCACTGTGGCTGGGTGGACTCACCACCGCAGGATCACAACCTACAGGAAGGTGTCAGGGCTTCAAGAGGTGCTGCTGCAGCCCTGAGGCAGCACTAACAGACGAGGGCTGCTCTCAATGCACATAAGCACCTTGCCAATTAAATAAATGCTGTTTTCTCCCCTAATCTCCATGCAAGTCTCCTGTGTAGGATTTAAGGGAAACAAAATTCTAAGTAGATATAGAGAGATTTAAAATGAATAATAGACTAAGAAAAAATTGTAATTAGAACATTTAATAGTCATCCTTTCTTCCATATTGTGTGGGAAGAGACCTCTCAAGATCCACTTGCGCATCAGATATCATAAGATATGACTTAACCCTCACCTTTTAAAGCAACAAAAGACATGAGTATGGAAGCAGAATACTTGACACAAAGCAATGAAAGGGGATTAGTTTCTCATAAATGCTCTAACAAGGCACTAGTATCTGTGATTGAATTACAAATAAGGATGGTTTTTGCTGATTTAGAAAACAATTTTAAAGTAAATTTTTAAGTGATTTTCAAACTCTTCAGAAATGCTTTCTATTTAAAATTAATACATTATGAAGTAGTAATATATTTCTTTCTTATGCTTTCTGTTGTATCTTGCTTTTCATGTTTCAGTAGAATAATAATCTTATTCTAAAGCAGAGATCTTTAAAAATTTTCCCTGAAAATGCATTTCTACCTATTCAAAGAAAAAAAAAATCAATCAACTGAAAAAGAAAAATCCTTTAGAGGAGTCCAAATTGACAATGAGATAACTACTGAATAAAGAGATCCCACTGTTATTAGCAGCATTTGTTATTACAAAGGTTGCTTTGATGAGGTTTAAAGATTAAAACACTGATACAAGCACTGGCAAAAAGTCAGTGCCCTCTGAAGTCTGCTCATCTCAGGAACAAGATGAAATCACTGGGATGAAATTGCAGTGAGGAAATAAGGACAAAACCCAGTTTTTCTCCCCCTACTGAGAGCAATAGATGTTGCTATTTATTTTTGTGTTCAGTTCAAATAACTTCTTAAAAAGATTTCAGCACTGTTAATTACCTTAACTACTCTTCCAACGATTATTCTGTATCCAAGGATTGTTCCTGCCATCAAAGTAAACTGTTACTTAATTAGGCAGTGAACAAATCACAGCACTGTATCTTTTTTAGCAGGTGAACAGCAAAGTGATGTGGTTTCAACTGTGCAGGCTTAAATGCTTCATCAATCTCATACACAGCACTGAGTGTCCTCATAAAGTAGAAAGGATGCACAAGTGGATTAAGAAAGACTGATAAGCAAATTACTGCTCTGTATCTTGTCCTGCAGCCTCACAGTATTTGGAGATGTATCTGAGCCATTTTGATAAGAAGCACTATTCTGTTACTCCTCTGCTGCATGGAGATCAGCAGGGCAAGTCCTATCTGTACCTATCTTCCCTGGAGATCATGATCTCTGCTTTCTAAGAAGGTTACACTGAATCTTCCTAGTTACATTTTTATAAACACTATTTTCATTTTCAGTGAACTAGGAATTGTGAGAAAACAAAGAAGAGACGTGATCTCATTACCCTCCAAACTATATTTCAGACTAACCAGGGTTTCAGACAAACAGTGGAGACATTTCCTGCAAAGCAGCACAGAAGGCCATAAGTGCACTGTATGGACACTTCAGAGAAATACAGCTACCTCAGGAGTGGCTGCTCCTTTGCTTGGCGCTCTGAGTGGAGCGTGGGGCGGGATCCTGCCTAGAAGTGGAGCAGCAGCTCAGCCCAGGCAGTCTGTCCCACTTCTCAGGTCACACCGCTTCCAACCCATAGTTTCCCAAGCTGTAGCCAGATCTTGAGACAATACAGAGCCCTTCTGCACCACATCAGTATTTCTGTGTGAAGCTGCGGTAAGGGAAAGGGGATTAAAGCTGTCTATACTCAGATCGACCTGTCTGCTCCTGCAGAAGGAAGCTCAGGGAAAACTTGAGGGCACACCAACCCAGCCTGGTGCCTGTCTAGAGTCCCGTACAGCAATGTTTGGTCAGGCCTTAGAGAACCAGCATCCTCATAAAAAGCCCACACCCTCACAAATGACATTCACTGTCAGTTCCACGAAGACGGAAAAAGCCTGGCCAGAGGGTGGACCTGGATATCTGAGCTGCCACTGCCCTTGCCAAACCCCACCAACATTTAACTGAGTGAGAGCTGGCTCCCTTCAGATCTTCATGGTTTGAATATGTTACATTAGTGCTGTATATTTTCCCCATTGAGACAGAGAGAGATGGAAGGAACAACTCAAAAATATATGTCAACGGAGGGGAAAACAGGATAGACAAAAGTAAGGACAATCTTCCCCCTCAATTATAGGAATATTATGGATGCTTAATATTCTGTCCTCAGTCACTGGTTACAAATTCAGGTTTGGAAAAAAAAAAGGACAAATACAAAAAGCTCAATATTTGGAAATATTTTTCCTTCTGGTCCCTCTATCTCCAAATTACTGCCTGTTTTGCACAGAAAATCTACTTCTGGCCTTCCCAGCCTTTGTACAAAATGCTGCTGCTTCCCTTTTGCCAGAGTTATCTCTTTCTAGACAAAACTAGACAAAACAGACAGTTGAATTACGGACCAACTAGTCAAATCTGCACTTGCCCTTCCTACTCAAACTCTCATGATGGTAATCACTCTGACTGTGTTAGTAGCTTCAGAATTATAGCATTAAAGCTACCAGCATTTGGCAGCTACTTTTAGCAAAAAATTATTATTTATGTTATGATTTAGGTACAAATACCATAATGGCAACTTTCCAAAGGCAATAACTTGCCACTAAGAAATTGCATATATTGATTCTCTGACACAAAACATTTTGAATCTTAGACTATTAGCACAAGAGAACCATAAAAAACTGATATTTTCATTGCTCTGAAAAAATTGTTTCATCTTACCAAGACTATTACACATATCTAGCAGATTTCAACTCAGTCAGGAGACTAAATATGCCCAATTAGCTTAAGAAAAGCTGCTTTTCAAAGATATAATAATATAATTTCTACAAAGGCTGTACCATTACGTCATAAACAGGAATAGCATCAAAAATATTTTTGTGTATATTTTTTTGGAAACTTTTAAAATCTACTACTACCTTTGACACATAAAGTTCATGTATTGTTCCACATAATTTATTATTACACCTATTTGATTCTTTTGATACTGCAGTAAAGCTGAAGTGTATTACAAAATATTGGGTTCATCCTCAACCAAAATTTTGCAGAAATGATCCCGCTTGTGTCTAAAAGAAAGATGTATCTAAACCTGTTTCTGTCTTGCACAAACACCTGGGGCAACTACAATGCAGCAAGGGTGCAGAGGGCCAGCACAATGCTGACAGACCAGTGATGCGAATTTTACGTACATAATTATAGTGCAAACCAAAAAAAAGCTGAAGGTTATGTTTCTAAATCTAATCCATACAGGCTGATCATGAAACACTTCTGACCTATGTTTCCCTTTATGTACTAAAATAACTAGTCTTCATACATTCCAGATCTCATTAACCCTTAAGCTTGTGAAATTCAATCTCACGTTTGAAAAATTAATCCATATAATTTAGATTTACTATACCTCACTAAACTGTTTGCAGCATCAGGATCATGTGCCGTTACTGTGCCAACAGGAGTCCCAATCTTTGCATTTTCATAAACTTCCATGACATAGGAAGGCATAGTGAAGAGCGGAGGTTCGTCCACATCGCCAACGATGACCTTCAGCATGGTTACATCTTTGAATGGTCCCAGGTGTGAAAAGCGAAAATCAAGGTGAGTATTTGCTCCTTCTATATTAAGTGTATATGATTTCTTTTTTTCATAGTTGAGTGGCTGTTGGCGGAAAAAAAATAATTCTCAGAGCCATTCTGTTCTCCAGTTTATCCTGGTAGCAATGTAACAACATCTTTTCTGTTTAACTTAAACATTTCTCCATGTTACATGAAAGGGATGGTATTTTTGATATTCTGGCAGCCACTGCCACACCTTGTATGTAGATGGATATACATGAAGCAAGATGGACTATGTTTTTCTCTGCAACAGAATATTGGAAAAGGTACCAGTTTTGAAAATAACCCAGGGTTTAGAATGAGCCTGTGCTTTCATGATAACGTAAACTGTCTGGGTTTTGTCACCTTTCGGTTTTAATCAATAAATCTTAAATCCTGAAAAGGGTACGTGCTGATGCATACTGAATTAAATTAATTTCACATTTTAAATAAAAAAATTTTATAGACAATAACAGGGATATTAAAATTCTTTTGGGCATCTCTTAAATCCTCAACTGAAAAAAAGCAACTTCTTGCAGGAAAACACTCATTTACTGTAAGAGACAGGAACTTTTATGACCAGGTGACTCTTCTAGTGAATGAAGGCAAGGCTGCAGATGTATTCCATCTGTTTCCAACAGTCTCAAAACAGAGTCATATCATTAGGTGAAGTTGCATATGAATGGATTTTTTTTTTTTTTAGAATCAAAAATTTTATTGACATTATGACATGACAGAATTCCGCAGATACCAACATCATTCTGTGTGGACCTGACAGCCTGTCTAACAAAAACTCTTCATCCAAGTTTAAACTGGTATTTCCTGTCACCCCAAAGGTTGGAAAAGTAGTACGTTAGGCAAGACATATGAGGAACTCAATATATGATTTGTCACTGTCAGTGGGTGTTTTGTAGATAAAATCTACAATAAATTTGACTGATGATGTACAGGAAAGTTGGTCAGGATTTATATACACTTTATATATTTCTTTGATTTCTCCTCTATGTACTTAAGGATAATTAATTCATTCTCTGAACTCTAACAGTATAAGGCTTTTGGGACCCTTATATTTTCTGTTTCCCTTTCCTGAATGTAAAAATAAAAAGTTTTAAAGGCATGGAAATGTACCATAGCTGGGTAAATCTATTACTATATATAAAAAGAGAGCTAAGTATGCTACTCAATTAAATCAATGCATAAAGAAATATAAGTTCAATAAATTCTAACTGAGATGTTCATTAATTTAGGATTTTTTTATGAGCAGTGAAATATTGACTAGTGATTTTCATTTCTCTGCAGCATGTATATTCTAAGAGCAAACAGGTTTAAAATGGGACTGCAACTTGTAACTTTCATGTCTTTTTGGAAAACTGAGTTTATACTGACACTGACTGGATTAATTTCTACAGGAAGGTTAATTTCTCTCAGAAAACACATGTGGAATGACACAAAGTCCTGTAGTAACACAAACTCTTTCTTTTATGTAGTAATTCGATCAGACAATAATAACACTTTTTTTTTTTGCAGGAATAATCTATGTATATAATCAGAAAAAAGCTGACATTTCATATATAGCCAAAGTAGTTTTTTTGTTTTCATATGCTTTTTTTCTTTCCTATAATATCTCAATCATTAGCTGTAGCTGTAAGTTGAGAGGCAGACTTGTCATGAGTCTCTAGATATGCAAATCATATCTATATTTACTTAAAATTGTCCCAACACTGAAGGTCATTAAGTCTTCCCCAGAAAGAAAGCAAAACATTTACGTTTTAGATGAATTAAACAGAATTTTTGTTCATGTCTCTTATTTTCCCAAGGAATAATGCCTTTCCATGACAATTACCAACACAACTTCAGTATGTATTCACAGGCTACTGTGATTTTCATGCCAAACTGAAAATGCCAAGTGTAGCTCAAGAGAACAGTTAGAGGGCTAACTGGAAAATGCTGCTGTACATTATACTGCAGTTGTGTTTCTAATATGAGACTCCCAAAAGGAGTTACAGAATTTTATAAGAATTAACTATATACTTGAACATTTCCAGTCTCTTTATACAAAATGGAAGAGACATGGGCTGTTAGGCGCTTTTTCTGGGAAGCCTGAATGATATATGCTGACTTGAGGTCAGGAAAGTTCTAGCATATTTTTCTGAAAATCATAACAAAGGGTGAGCATGATGACCATTCTTTGTCTAAAAGATACCGAGAATAATGGCTTTTACTGGGCTATTTTGTTTGGGTTTCCTCCAGTTTCCCACTCAAACAAGGAAATGCACGAGGCAAAGTGGAAATACTTCATGGCAGTTTGCAATCAACCCTTTGTGGAAAGATCTTTGAGACTGAAGAATGGCTCCAGAGGTTTGTCAATAGGAAAGATAATGGAAGTACTGGATGTTTCGGGTCAGCCCAGAATGAGACTAGAAAGGATTCTGTCTAACTCTCAAAGCCTTTGCATACCCCTTGAAAAGACTAAATTGAGGCACTGAAAAATTTTATTTTTACATCAGAATCTCATATAAGTGAAGTTTTAATATTTTGTTGAGGGTTTCAGATCATTAGACAAAATAATACATTTACTTTTGGCTTTTCTGATGTGCTTACTGTAAATTCTTCTAGAGAAGTACTAGAGGACAAATCATTCTATTCTACTGTTATAGAAGACACTGGCATCTGATATACAAAATTCAAATAATTTTGTTCTTAGTTTAGATTATCTGTTTTGGGTGGGCTATCAAAAAATTCAGCTTAAAACCTAATCTAAATTAAAAGCAATTACAGCACATAGAATATAATATACTTATTAAACTGCATACAAGATCTGGGTAAAAAACGAGAAAAATAAAGAAAAAAACAAGATCACTTTTTTAATACTGTACAAAGGAGTAAGTTTTCTGAGGAAATAATGGAGGTATTATACACAAATTTATATAACTTTAAGTGCAGAATTTCTGCTCAACTGGAATATAACATTACCTAAGCAAAACGTACCTCTTCCCGTCTTGATGTAAAAATGACTTAAATCATTGTCATGTGCATGTACACGAACAGGCAACACATGCTTTTGTCATATTCTAAATCATAGTGAAAAATTTTTAAAGCTACTTTGTCTGTCAAAATCAGTAAGAAATGTGATTTAAGAGATTTTTACATGTATTTCATTTTGTTGCAAATTCTTCCTTTCTGCTTCATGTTTTGAATATGCATAGATGTTGTAGGTAATGAACAGTAGCCATGGTGAGAGTACAATGCTCACCTTGAAGAAGAAATAACAGATTGTGATTTGAGCACAACAAGGCCGTCAGGAAATAAATTTAGTGGTATAAAAAAGACAGGTAACTTTTATGTGGTTGGAAAAGGTGGGTATTACACAACCTTTACAAAAGACACTGAGTTAAAGCTTTTTAAGATATTGGAAGTGATCTATTAAAATCTTTATGTATTATAAAAATAATATTTCCTTGAGTTAAAAACTATTTTAATATTTTAAATACATATATATCTATTCAGAAGCAAAAAAAAAAAAAAATGCTTTATGATAGTTTTTATTTATTCTCTTCTTTCACATTTTCTCAGGATTTCTTTCTTCCAACCATTAATCAAGACCAGAATACATATAAGCAATTTTGAATATACACTCACTTTTAATTTTTAGAGTCCATGGATGTATATAATTGATATCTACAAGACTCAATAACAACAAACCCACATGAGAACGCTCAACCGACTGGGACAAATATAGGTAATTCATATAAATGATAACTCTGTGATAGCTTGACTAGTAACATTTTAAGTCTTTAGCACAATACTGCATGATTTAGATACCAGCTGGAAAGTAAATCAAAGAAAACAGTCTATGAAAACTGAATTACACATTCATTGCCAGAGATAAACTTTCTATGTCAAGATTCAAGTGGTTTGGGGACAAAACTAGAATTTTCACCCAAATTTTACGTCTTCTATGTCTTACCTTCTTCAGAGAGAGAATTCCTTCTCTTGTTTCTTTGTCAGTAGATATGGAGAATACCCCAGAGCCATCGCCATTTATAATTGTGTACTTCATGTCTGCATTTGAACCAGTGTCTGCATCATTTGCTTTGATTTTGCCAACTGCTGATCCAACTTGAGCCGACTCAGGAACATACAGTTGATAATGTTCTGAGGGGGGAAAAAACCAACATAATAGCTCGGACATTTTCTAGTCAAAATAAATTAGAGAACCATTATCTGCTTGATAGATGTCTTAGTCAATGGAAGAGTATTTCATATACAGAAGTGACAAATAAACCTATGAATTTATTTAGATCCCTGAAAGAATTCAAAACTGAATTATATTTTACTTGGGATGCCTTCATTCCTGATTCAAAATCCAAATAACCTAATGTAGGATTTTAGTTTTCACAGCTATTGCTGTACATCACATAACACAGAAATTACTTCATACCAGTATTTTTACAAGTTTATATTCTCCATAACCAAAATATATCTATTTCACCAACTTATAATTAATTGCATGGTCAAGTGACCACTTTTGAACTGAAAAATCTGTTACCTTTTTTTTTTCAAAAATCTAATCATTTTTGCAACATTGCATCAACATTTTCAACACATATTTTTTTTTTCTAAAGAAAAATGTAATAAATCTTAATATTTTACCCTTTGCACAAAAAAAATTAACTTCCATCCACAGTAAATGGAAATTAACATAATGGGTACAATGAAGTGTTGCCTTGCTTTTTGCAGTTTTCCAATGTTTTTAATTCTGTAACTAGAGTTCCCACAGTCTGTTCTATAAACAAAAACTATGTTATGCTTAACGGAGAAAATGTTTGCATTCCTTCTCTGCAGGTGGAGACAGTTGACGGATGTCTCCTCAGACCTATGTATTAGAAGGGTGGTAATTTCACTATCCAATCAGTAAAGTTTTCTAAAAGTCTATAAAATAAACGAGAACACCCAGCCGGGCTCGCTCTTTCTGGCTGTTCTGGCTGTCGGTGGGTCTCTCGCTCTCTGAGCAAGTGTCTGTGTGTGTTCCTTTCGTGTCCACGCGCGACAATGAAGTATTACACATTTGTGCCCAGAAATATCTTCCTTTACAATTCCGACCTCCTGTCGGTGATTTTGTAACCTGTTAGGTTAATAATTAGTAAGTGAAATATTTTTGTAAAAGACAGTTTTCTTAACTGTCTCTATGATTTTGTATGATAGCTCCTAAAAGGTACAAAGTTTTCTGGTGGACAAGAACGTGCCACAAGGAAATAAAAGTGGCAAACAGCTCTAATGTCATTACGTAAGCCTCAATCTCCATCTGAAACTAGGACAGAAAAACAGCTTAGAGTTTTCTCCAGTAATGCTACCATCGTAACACAGCAGGTATGCTGAAATCTACCAGAACTGAAAAGAATAATTCACATCTAATAGAAGGTGTGCGCATGTCAACAACATCCTCATTTCCCACCTAAACAATCCCCATCAAAATACCTCCCTAACAGTCTGCAGAGTTTACATCACAGTCCAACCACCAACATAGAAAAGAGAGTAAAATAACTTCTGTCATTACATATCTCCTGAAACTCTACTAGGTTTCTTTTATGTTCTTTTATGGCATTCTGAAACAGTGAGTGTAATAGTGCAAAACAGTGTCAGGACGGTGGATCAGCAGATTTGAGAGTGGACATATGAAAGCTAACATGTTGTTATGGTTTGCTGGGTTTAAGCCAGGTAGCACAACTGCAGAGGAGCCATTGGTAAGCATGCAACAACAGAAAGGCAAAATTTAAATTGAATTCAGAAATTAAACCTGAGGCGTGGCAGAAAGCCACTACTGGTTGGATGGATTGAAGAAATTATCAACCTACAAAAGCTGCAATTGAAAAGGGAATAGATATCATCACTAAAATATAGCTACCTTTACAGACACCTGCTAGAAAACAGATTTCATTATAAATCTATTAAATTTCTCGCACAACAGTTCCAAAATCTTTTTTTAGTTTTGAATTAATTTTTTTATTACTAGTCCATACTATTACTAAACAACTAGTGGTGTGATAAGGATGGACAAGTGCTCTAAACTTTGTTAGTCTAAAGGGAAAGAGATGTTTCCTAGGAAAATGAAAAATAAGTTATTATTCACTTTGAAAATGTTGAGGAAAATAAGAAATGTCCAGCAGAGCAAGAGGAAAAAGTGCAATTTATCCTAAAAAAGATAAAATACCAACACCGATGTTACAGGACAATTACTTAATTCTGTTAAAACTCACAGTTAATACTTCGATGCAATTCTTTTTATGCATGTAAAAGCCACCTACACAAATTTCCAAATAAATGCCCTGGAATGTTTTGTGCTTACAGATGATGTCAACTGACACTTTAGTATTGCTGGTTGCTTTATTTCATACATAAAATCTTAGTAATGGGATGAGATTCATTTTGAAATTTACTTACTGTTAAAATAAATGCTAAATATGGTTTTCTGACACTTTTGCTCTTCCAAAAAGGAAAAGGTTAAGGCCATTAAGAATATGTTGTATAATCAAGCCACTTCAGGAGCTGGATGTGCATAAACTCATATGATAGGGTGAACTAATTGGAGACTTCCAAATAGTTGAGCTTGTTCAAATATCTGTCTACATGACACTACACTCTGCTTTATAATCACACCCCAAGTGTTAGCCATCTGTTTCAGAAAATTGTTTTACCGATACCAGCTTCAAAGACTCTTAAATACTAAATCTTCAAGCAAAACAAATATTTGAAATGACTCATGAATTATCTGTCAGTTTTTGTAGAACTGAAATGTTTAAAAAAAAGAAGATGGAATTGAAAGAAAACTGTTGAAAAAATAAAAACTCTTAGATTATAAGGTCAGAAATGTCTCCCAACAAGTATTTAACTGCTGCTTCATAGAGACAGCATGACAATCTCTCATACAGACATGAGCCAAATAGATAAATACAAAAAATACTATCTAAAAACACAAAAACCACACAAGAAGATAAAATTCAGCAACACGAAGGTGAGATAAACGATATCGTCGACATTTATTTAGGTTAGTGGTGGAAACTGGAAATGTTAAACACTAAATTGCTATAAACTTTATTTATGTAAGAGGAATTGACTGAAGGCTCAACTGAGCACTGGAACAGGCTCCCCAGGGAAGAGGTCACAGCACCAAGCCTGTCTGAGTGTCCAAGATGGATTTGGACAATGCTTGCAGGTAAATGCTATGACTCCTTGGGTGTTCTCCACTGGGATTTAACAACTTGGATGGGTCCCTTTAAACTCAGCATAATCTGTGATTCTGATTCTATGAATGTTTCCTTGGAATAAAGGAAGTTTGGTAGGACACTGTAAAATACGGCATTTTAATGTTTTGATTTTAAAATTCTGTATTGCAAATTATAAGTCCATCTCAACCCTCTAAAACAATTGACTGGGAACATAGGAGCCCTGAGGATCAGGTATGATCAGCAAAACTTTTCCACCAAAACTGCCCATGTTGAACAGATTGTTCCTATGCTTACAGCATTGCAAACTTCCAGGAGCTGTTGTGAAAACTTTTGGGGATAGGTCTAATTTTTTCTAGAGGATCTGCCCTGTTTCGTATAGATCAAAAATTTTGGTTGATTCAGTTCTCAACTTTTATCACATTCACTCAGATGCATTCACTTTGATCATGATATGAAGAAATTAATACTCTTTTCCAGATAATGTACTATATAGGATTCCACCTTGCAGGACTTTAATCTATGCTAATTGAAACATTTTCCAGATTCACATATATGATCTTCATCTTTCAATAAACTTTATGGCTCATTTGTCATTATAGTACTGAAATAATTTATTTATCTTTAGAACAATATACTTTCATTTCAATTAGCCTACAGGCAACCTTCAATGCTGTGTCTTACTCTCAGAAAAGTAATTGCTCTGTCTGAACTTCTCAAAAAAAATTATAATAGTATTTAATGAAAATCAGTAAACATATTATTAAAATTATTGTATGTATTAATCTATTCTATTCTGTTGATAATTTTGACTTACTTTTATAGGTAACAATGTCTTCTTAAACAATAGACATTACCTTATTTAACAGTGGAAGGGAGAAGAGACATAACACTGAACACCAACTTGGGAAAAAGTGTTCAGTACCCTGGAAGGCAGGGCTACGGCTCAAAGGGACCCGGACATGCTGAAGAAATGTGCTAACACAAACCTCATAACATTCAATGATGGCACCACGGGACAAATAATGCCATTCATCAGTACATGCTGGGGCCAGCCCGTTGTAAAGCAGTTTTGCAGAAAGGGACCTGAAAAGGACCTTTCAAGGCTTTACTAGGCAAGACTCTTAGTAACTTGATCTAACTGAACCTGCTTTAAGCAGGACATTGGGTCATCTTACCTTTTCAAGTCTCCTGTCAACCTATGATCCTGCCGTTTATGAAGGTATGTCTCATGTTTTACTGCCTGCCATCTTTGATAAAACTAAAGAGGAGCTTCAACTGTGGACCGTGCTCAGTCTTCCTTGGTGACTTTCTTTGAGAAAGCTATTCTTCATTCACAGAGCTGCTTGTTTTCATTACATGTAATACATTAATCTGGATTTCTCTTTTGAGACTGCAGTCTTTTTGTGTTTTATTTGTCACAGTATGTCTTGGACATATGTCACGTGTTCCTTTACTATGCTTATTTTTAATATAATAAATCCAATTTTAGATTAATACAGCAACTTTTATGATTGCAGAAATTTAGTCAATTTTCTATCTACTATTTTTGATCTGAATATTCTTTTTTATGCCAACATCTCTTTCATAAAACTAAACCAAGAAATTTTTAAGAGGCATGTTTGGCTTACTCTTCTTCCCTGCCAAAAACCCCAATGCTATTGCACTTTCTAAACGAATTTGAATTATAAGTGAAGTTACTTCTTATTTGCAAACATGACAATAAAAAAAAAAATCAAAATTCAAATCCTTCAAAATTTTGCTTGTCTTGAAAGTGTGAAGAACATAACAATCTTGGGTCAATTTAGGAAAAAAACCCCAAACATTCTTCTTTGATACAATAGACTCCTTTGGCTGAAACAAGACTTGTACATCATGCCCTGGATTTTTACATCTCAGTGTAAAACAGGAGTTATGATTACAATTACAATTTTAATCAGTGATGAGTTTATGTTCCATGACACTTTGCCTTTACAGACAGTAACTAAAAGTTCTTGAAAACTTCTTGACCTCGGAATACTGAAATTTCGACCTTGGAGAACACGAGTACTCCGGCTTCTTGTAAAAAGTGTGATGTTTATGCCACTAACAGGTAAAAGAAGAAACATATACAAAACTGAGTTTCCTGAATTTTCAGGTTCAGTACTTTCCAGTAGGTATAGAAGCCCCAAATTAATATTTTCTATGTAAATAGCATGGGAAAAGAAACATACGCACTCCATAATAATCGCTAATGAGGAACTTAATTGTTGGGCGTGATCTGTAGCAGTCTCTAGAGGCTTTGCTGTGTTCAGCATATTTTATGTCATTTAAAGGGCGACCATGGCTACCTCAGGCAGCTCGGGTAAAGTGGGGAGCAATAGCAACACCTGTAAAAGGGTTAAACTCCATTTGGACTGGTTTTGTCTTGTTTCTTTGCTTGCTTGCTTTTCCCTGGCACTAGCACAGCTAGGATTGTGATCACATTGGGATTTAGCTTCATAAAGGACATGAAGATTAAGGCTTTCCAAAGAATACTTCTCAAAATGGAGTGGTCCTGCTCTCAATTCTCCACTCAGACATAAAACCAAACAATATTCCCTCATTCCCAAAACCATTACAGTCTCATTCAAAAACCCATAGAAAAACAAACAAACAAACCAAGAAAAACCTGCACCTTTTTTTTTCTGCCTAGAGTGTTTCAAAGTTATTCTGATATGTATGATATACATAATTAATAATAGATCTGGTACATAAAAATCCTTATGGACAATACTAAATAAAGTGAAATAAGACTCCATGGTACTGTTATGAGTAGAGTATGCACATAGCACATAGATGCGCATAGCTGGTAAAACTCAGGATGTAGACCACACATTTATTACAAATATTTAATCTGACTTTGACATAAATATATTTTCCCCCATCAAACTTCCTGTAATATTTGAATTCCATAAACAATTCTGTCACCAAATTTTATTGTCATGAATTCTCATTAAAGGAGACTTTTAAAAAAAGATATTGAATACCCTTGAAAAGTATTATATTTAGTTAATTTAATTTCACAGTAAAAACTGATTACAGAAATCACACTTATTCTGCTTAGGAAAAAAAATTACGAGATTTCCTATGCAATCAAATGCCATTAAAAAAATTGTGCCAGATTCTAGTGATAAATGAAACAATTTGGTAGCTTTAACTTCAAATATCATGCAAATTTTAGAACAATTTGACCATTCTTCTCACAAAAAAACAAAAGGAAAAAGAAAATTAAACAAATCACTTTAGATAACATTTTCCAGTCTATGGAAGCATACACTCAAAGGTACAAATACTTTTATTTCACGTCTTAACTCCATTTTGAACTTAATGAACATATCTCTCTCAAGTAATGTGTTTCTCATATGTCCAAGGCATCTCATAGATGAATGATTGATTCTAGCACATTACAAAGACACAGTATGAAAGAAATTTAGAAAATCATTCAGATCAGCAACGTTTGTTTCTTTTAAAACTCTCTAAAACAGCTTGTTGTCCTTGTGCAGCAGCCTTGCTAAGCAGGAGATACTAAATACTTCTAGAGAATCAAGCTCCAACACACTTCTCTAATGTTTAAAACTAACATCTCCACCAGGTAATACAGGCACACAATAGCAGCTTTTCCTCTTTACCTTCACTCCTGGCTGTCACAGTGAGGAGGAAGTTTCTGAAAACTGACAGAAATAGAAACTTGATATCTGCCCCTCATTCAGTTCCTTTAGCCATTTTCCAAAAAAAAAAA
>VXBT01010529.1:78169-163287 GCA_013400235.1 Oriolus oriolus | reverse complement strand
GCTCCTCATCCTCCCCCAGCCCCGCGCCCCCGGCTCCCGCCGCCGGGTGCCCGCCGAGCCCCTTCCCAGCGCCGCGCCTGGGAGCGGGCAGGGGGAGGTCCGCGAAACGGGAGAGGGAGAGGAAGGGAGGGATGAAGGGAATGCTGGAAGCGGAGAGATGGAGAAAAAATCTGGGCAATGAATGAGGAACAGATGGAGAAATGTATATTAAAAAAAATAAAGAAGAGAAGCGTGAAAGGCAGCAAACAATGACAACTGATGTTTCAGCACTTGCAGTTGGTTCAGTAGGGAGGAGGTCATCTGCATTCCTCACAGTGCCCAGGCAAAAGGACGCTTCCCCCTTGCCAAAATCCACAGGGCAATGAAGCTGCGGCAGCCAGACGCTGCAAGCTCCATCACCAGCAGCTTCGGCAGCACAGATGTACCTCGCTACTGCCCAGAGGTCATCCTGTTACCACCCTTCGGAGTGCAATGAAAGCCCATTTCAGTACAGTTTGCAGCATGCTTTGTTTGACCTTTTGAGTGTTTCTACATCAACACTGCCTCCTCTGTTGCGGCTCCAAAGAAATCCAGATTGCCAGAGTTGTGTCCTTTTGTCGTTGTTGTACAACCAAAGCCTTATTTTCTCTAGCTCTGACTTTCTCTTCTCCTCCCTTTCCCTATGTCATTTCCATTTTCCCCGCCCGTCTCCCCCGCTGCCCAGTGCCAGCCTTGCCCCCGCTGCCTGGTGCCTCCATCATTCCTGGGCTCACCAGCGTGATCGGAGCCGTGCTGCCTGCAGAAACGCACGCTCTCCTAGCCATGCCCTCCCCATCCTCGTTTTCCAATCCCCCTTCCCCTCTCCTCATCAGCCCCGTTACATCCTTCCTGGCCTGACGCTGGCACCGTGTCTCCTCCCTCCTTCCCTTCCTTCCTCATCCCTCCCCCTCCTCTCCCTGCAGTGCTTCCCAGCCCTCACTGCAGTGCAATCCATCACTCCCAGCAAGGTCCTCACGCCAGGGGAGGGGGAAGCCTGGCTCCCTGTGAGGCTGGGGGTGGGTGGGCAGGCAGTGCAACTATCTCCTTCTTTGCTAGGAAGTGAGAAAGGCTCGCAGAATACAGACCCTTCTGGAACTGAGACCTCCCATCTGCTTCCAGCTATTTTATTTATTCATTTACTTATTTAGTCTCTTTGTTTTCAAAGAAAAATATGTTTCTGCCAACATTCCAGTGAGGGCGACTGAAAGGAAACCAAGGAGACAGAGAGAACGCCAGAGTCAGAAAAGCTTGTTCAGATAGAAAAATCGGGAGACTGAGCACTGGGGGGAGGCAAAAAGAAGAAAAGAGAGAGAAAGAAATAAAAAGGCATATACAGAAACAGAGGAATAAATGGAGATTGGGGGGGCAAGGGGGGGAAGAAGGGGAGAAATAGATGCAGGAAAAAGAAAACATAGCAAAAAAAACCCCAAGAATGAAATTTGAGAGAAACCTGAGAAAACTCAAGGAGTATACAATAAATAGCCAGGGGAGCCTAGCTAAAGAGGTTAGATTGCTATGATGAAATAGCATTTAGGTATTTTAACAAGCAAACACAGTGGGCTTTGATTTGAATGCAAATATTCTATACAGCTGCATACAAATAAAATTCCAGTGGGTTTTTTTATTCTAAGAAAAAGAACATAATGGGTAAATAGTTAAATTTGTTTTTTTTTTTTTCACAGAAAGATATGTATCAGGGCACCTGCATTGATGGACAGAGGCAAGAAATTATTAGAATAGTATCAAATTAGGTTTTTCAGCTACCAATGTTGCTTTTTTGCAGGCATTTGTGAAGGTGCTGTTGAGATTGATACAGAATGGTCTACATTTTTTGCTGTTTTAATCTCTTTAAAGCTGAGGTGATCTAAAGCAGTGCAGGCCCTTTACATGTACACATTTCACAACAGGACAGATTTTCATTAACATTGCTTGCCTTGGTTTCAGTCTGCCATCAAGTTAGAATAGTGGCTGCACATGGGGAAGGTCACAAGAAAATTCAGGTGACCTGGTTAAGTCAGCAGTACTTACAGGAGACACAGTAATTTATATTAATGCAGTTGCAGTAATGCCCAAAATCTTTGTTCAGATTCCTGTAATGTCAACTGTAGAACAAAACAAATGAATATTTAAGTCAGACTTTACAGTCCCTGTGAAGGTATAGGAAATGGAGGGATGCAAACCTGAAAGTGGTGCTTCCTAATTTCCCCACAACATAAACTCTTATCAGTCTGTCTGCTAACATCATTTGCATTTCTTCTACTCAGTACAACTTGTTCTTCTTTCTTAAATCCTTTCAGAAGCAGGCTGAGTGCTGTCAATGCTGACACTGAGAAGGACTTCAACAGTTTGCATATTTTGGATGTGGCCAGTTTAAAAAAAAGGCTTTGACAACAGATCTTTCATAAATGTTACAGAATTTAAAGCAAATGGCTTTTAAAGTTGCCACTTTTGCCCCCTTCACCAACAATATTTAAAAGCTTACAGGGTATCCTATTTTTAAATATAATTAATATAGTTTTGTTGGCTTTAGACTGCTGAGGTAGACAAAACCACTAAAATCTGTTCCACCATGGAGGACTACTGAAAGACAATAAAATGGTACAAGAGGCTGGACTTCAAGTAAGACAGATACTGCACTGTTTGGAAAGCTCAGCTGTGACTTGATCTGTGCCAGAGCAGCTCTGTGCACCTCTCTGTGCAGGTGTAAGGCACAGCTCTGCTTCCCAGCAGTGACTTCTTTAGCCAGCTCTGGTTACTGCTCCAGTGCATGATTGCTGTGCTGCAACAGGAGGATTAATCCTGCTGGCTTTGCTCCAGTGTTTGTGGTGTCCAGAAGAGGTGGGAGAAGGGGACGGGGAATCCATCATGTCCTTGCTGGTGTTTTACTTGTGTCTGCAGCCTCATCTGTATGAAAAACTTGCACCAGTTGAATTAAATATGGTGTTTCTATGTGCTCCAGAGTCTGTACAGACACACATAACTGGGCTTGCAGGAGGGATTTATATATTTGTTAGGCTTGAAGTGTTATGCACCTCCCGAGAGAACAGTTTTGGAAGAAGTTCCTTGAGAAAAACCATATTTGAGCTCAGCTCCTTGGAGAAAGGGGAGTGTGGAGGAACAGGTAAAATGGCCAGGAAGAATCAACCCTGAGACAGTACAAAGGATCAGAAAGAAAGGCTATTTACGACAGTAAGAACTACAAAAAGAGCAGAGAAGGAAACCCCAAAGCACAACAAGTGAAGAAGGAAGGCCCTGAAAACTCACCATAACCACCTTGGCCATGAGAAGCAAAGAGCTCACTGATTTCCTCTTCTTGTGCTCAGTTCTTCACAATGCTGAACTGTTTTGAAGGAGCTGAGCAAGTATTAATTAGGGTTTCATAGGCTACCTTAGTGTACTTTGTGACTGCAAGACTGCCTGCCCTCTATGCACTGTCTTGTTCATTTAGAAATAAAGGGGTGAAGAATTCCTTATTTTGTAGATGGGACAACAGAAAGCATGACTATGAGTAAAAAAGAGACAAATAGTGTGTCTAGGCTCCTGTACTTTGCAGTGTTCGCTCTTCTACAATGCGATGAAGATGTGAAGCTCCCAAAATTGGGGATACATGGATCAGGCCTTTAACTCATGTCCCTTCCCACTGATGACCTCAGCAACACCAGTGGAGCAACTGCAGGATGGTGTCAGACCTCAGGTATTAAAGGAGCCCATCAGCAGCAGGATCCCAAGAAAATTCGTTTCAGCCCCAATTCACATGACTGCTAGAGCTGCATTATCGACATGATGCATTCACAGATCTCACAGCAGTTCATTAATTTCTTATCACTCCGATGTAACTTAATGCCCTGTTACCATGAGGATATGTGAAGGCCAGGGAAACAAAGAGGACAGGTAAAGGTCTCCAAGACCTTTGCAAATAGCATGCCCCAGGATCACTTAACTGTCTCTTTAGACGCAGTAATCTCCCGGGTGAAATGCACCGGGAGATTTTAATTTCCAGGAAGGCTGATTTTGTATCTCATCCAGAATACGCTACCATCACTGCAGCATCCCAGATAACATAATGGGATCAGTACCAACTGGAAAGGAAGATAAGTTTTTGCTGAATCACTGTTGCTGCTTCTGATCTTAGGTAAACACCTACAGGCACTGGGGTCAGCACTTGAGTGAATATATGTATGGAAGTGTTTCCTCTATGAGTCACCCATGCCATTTACTGCAGCACAGTTCTTCACACCATACTGTGGCACTGATACCTGAACCTTTAGAAGAAAGAGTGCTTTACCTTGAGTCATCAGCTGCAGATATCCCCCAAGACACCCTGTGATGGAGGACAGCAGCATGCAAAGCAGGAAACAGCAACATGACTGAGAAGGAAACGTGCAGAAGGATGTTAATTATTCATATCTCCCAGCCATGAAGGGTGTCCAGCAATCTTTGTCAGTATCATGGGTCAAGGAGGAGGGGAGGAAATCAAGATTATTTTCTATCACAAAAAAAGCAGGTTAAACAGTTGCTGATCCAGTAGACTGAAAAACAGGAGAGCTTAAGAGGAGATCCTTCATACCAGTGAAGGCCTGCAGACGCAGAGCCACATCTCTTGGAGAATGTGCTTGGGCCTGCAAGAGAAAAAAGGGGCGTTCGCATGCCGGTGTGCTGCGGCTCCCTCCGGTGTCCACTGCGAGCAAGAGCAGCAGGACACCTCCAGCTATTTCTCTGCGGCTTGTCTGGTACGTAAAATACTTACTGAACAGCCAGCAGTTCCATCACCAGCAGCATCGCCCCCATCTGCACCAAGCTCTCCAGATGGAGGGGTTCTGCTAGCACAAGGGGTTTACCCGCACCAGGCAGCTGGGGGAGAATGTTTTCCAGTTTGAAAGAAAAATTTAAAGCTCAGAAGCAAGCAGCGGAAACCTCGCCCAGTACTGGCTGTGGATTGTGTGCTCTGTGGGAGATGGTGGTATATCAACACATTGGTAGAGCAAAACATTTGGCGTCAATGGAAATTTCCAAATAAATGTGTTTAAAACTCACAAGGTCTTCAGGACATTTTAGTTATCCAGTTAAGCAGTAACAGGCTCAAATGACAACATAGAAGCACAGAGAAAAACAAAAACCAAACCAAGGTGTGTTTGGTCCAAATTGTCCAAACATACTGCTATGTGGACTTCCAGAAGAGGCCAAGGATCTGAGAGGATTCCTCAAACTGGGGTGTGGTTATAACTTCAATCACATTCTTTTGGTGATGACCTGTTGAGAATTTCCAATGGACTCAGTTTTAGCCGGTCTCTGAAAGTGGGAATGGTGGTGTCTTGCTCCAGCGAAACAGAGTAATGGTGTTTGGGTTCAGAGGGCTGCCCTGGCGAGCAGGGAAATGCTTAGACTTCCCCACCCCCTCTGCACCGCTTCGGGTATGGCTCACCACTGGGGCATCCTCCAGGACTTTTGGGAGGACCACAAATAAGAAGGAGCAATCGTTTTCCTCTTGAGCACTGCCACACCCGATGCTCAGCCACTCTCAGGTAAGAAGTGGTGGCTTCAGTTGTGTCACGTGCAGGCAACGTGGGTCTCGTGTGGCAGTGAGGACCTGGTGAGCATTTCCTTTAGTGACTGTGTATAAGGCATTATAGGATTTTATTTTTAGTTTGCAATTAGTTAAGGAAAAATGAGGGTTACCAAGCTACCAGGATGAGCCTTAGGGGACACAGCTTTCCCCTGCAAGGTTTCTGTCTTCCATTGCTGTATGAGGTAGGGAGCAGGGGTCATTTGCTCACTTTCTCCTTGGCTCCAGGACTGAAATTGTTGTCTTGAAGCTCATCCAGTGCCTCCTCAAACCCAGAGGAGTTGTTACAGAAGCAGTAAACGGAAGTCAGTGAAAGCAACAGGAGTGGGTCAGATCCAGGGGCTGTTGGAGGAAGGGTCAGGGGAGAGTGGCTATTCCAGTGGGATTTAGGAGCTTGCACTTCCCTCGATCATAAAATGCACCGTGCTTGGAGGCACAGGGGAGTCAGGAGGATGGCGGTGAAGGTCAGGTCTCATTCGTCGTCTTCCTTCTCAGTTTGTGTCTCTCTCATTTTCCTACTTTTTAACTTCTTTTTTTTTTTTTTTTTCCAGTTTTCCCTGCCTTTCTCAGGCCGGAACGGCAGCGGCGCTGCAGGATGAGCCCCGTGGCGGGTACCTGTTCCCGTTCCCCGTGCTCCCTGCCCGCCCAGAGCCCGGTCCAGCGGGAAGCCCCATCCCTCCATCCCGCCGGGAAGCGCCAGCGGGGCAGCGGGGTGATGTCACCGCTGTCGCTGCCGGCCGATGTCCCCCTGCCAGCCCTTCTGGCCACCGGCCCCGGCCCCGCTGCCGGCCGATGTCCCCCTGCCAGCCCTTCTGGCCACCGGCCCCGGCCCCGCCGCCGGCCCTGCTCGGTGCCGCAGGGCGGAGAGCCGCGAGAAGCATCCGGGCGGGTCGTACGGGAGAGCGGGATGCGGGCTCCGCAGTGTCCCTGTGCCACAGGCAGGCAGGGAAACAGGGAAGAGGACCGAAGGGCTGGGCTGGGGAGAGGCAGCAGCTGAGTCGGGAAACGTGGCTAGAGGTAGCGGCCTGAGCAGAAGCCGGGCTGCGTAGAAGGGCAGGACGAAACGGGACACGAGTGTGCAACGCAGACCCAGAATCCATCCCTGGTGCTGGGCCATCCTGGGGGAAAGGGAGGAGCCCTTTCGGAGGACAATAAACACTGGAATGAGGGTGTGGGCTGCTCCTCGCTCCCCCCCCTCATTCCACATGCATGATGATACTATATCCCTCAATCTCGCTGGCTTCTTGGGGGCTTTTTCTTTTTTTTTTTTTTTCCTTTTCCCAGAAATTGTATTTTGAAGACAACCAAAAGGAGAACGTGTTCTGGGTGTGGCTGCATGTGATTTACCCAATAGCCAAAGTGGGGGGGCGCCGAAGGGGAAAAACAGAGCGTCTGCTGCTGAAGGGAGTGGAAGCTGAGGGCTGCAGTAAGTGATGGGGACCCTGTCTTTTCTCTCAGTGCTCCTCGAAATAACTGACAAGTAGAAGAGAATGGAGGGAGATAGCATGGGGGAAACTTTTCTTTGCATGCTGAGGGTGTGTTTGGAGCAGGGTTTAGCCACCTGGATGGGAAAACAGATGGGGACTGGAGAAGCGAGGTGGAAAGAGGAACAAAGCAGATGGTGTTACAAGTTCAGTCCAGAATGTTTCAGAAATACCCGGAAAAATGGCCACATGAGGAGGGAGACAGGAGGGAGGCTGGGAAGACCAAATGGTCTTGATAGGAAAATAGGGACAACAAGCAAAGTTTCTGAGGTATAGGGGAGGGTGTACCAGTTCTTGCCTTAAGCTTTCCTCTGCTCTCTCCTCCACTCCACAGGGATGAAGACCTCTGGAACCTGTGTACTGTTTTGTCTCTTAACACTCTTCTTGTCCCCAGCTGGTGAGTCCTTATGCCCAGGGGGAGGATTTCTTCCCCATCTGGGCCCCATGGAGTTTCCTACACAGAAAAATATGCAGTGACCTAAGGACAGAGACAGAGATATGTAGAGGGGTAGTGAAGGGGGAAGGACTGAACAGGAGAGGCAAGGTGGATATAGGATTGTAAGGAAAAAATTGGAAACTGGAAATGGTTTGCCATCTGTGACACTCTCCACTAAGTACTGGAGTCACAAGAGACAGGTCCACAGCTTCTACTGCTGGTATGTTAGAGTAAGCAGAACATCCAGATCAAGCTGAGAGAGAGGGCTAGGTGTGCTTTGTGCTTACTGCTGTGCCACCTGTGTATGCGTCATCTGCAGGCATTCCCCAGTGCTCTGCAAAATTTGTTCTGTCATAGTTGTGACACATTTGCTGTCACTAGCAGTTCCTGCTGGAATGACCTCATTCCAAGCCACTCAACTGCTGGGAGGTTTTGTAGCATTTGTACAGCTGTTTTGAGAAACATTGCCTCTGTAGGTTCAGACCATTCTCTGCTTTTGGTGCTGGTGGTTGTTGTTATTCTGTTTTTTGTCTCCATGACTTTGTTCGCTTGGAGATACTTCGGCAAAAATTCTGATCAAATTTGTTCTTTAAAAAAAAGCACAACAGAAAAAAAACCCAAACAAACAAAAAACAAAACAGGAAGGCAGCATCAGACATTATAGTCAGAAGACTCAGAACAGATAGCGAAAGACGATTAATTCCAGGAATGGACAAAGCTTGGTCCGAGAAAGGCTGTATGAAGGAGAGAGATGATTACCTATCCCACTCAAATCAGCTTATTCCAATACCCTCCTTGGTTCTCCCCTCATGCTGAAGGCTGATTCTTCTCCAAATAGCACTTTCTCCTGTAAAGGTGCACAATAGGCAATGTCATGTTTATGATTGTGAAGCAGGGAGGTGAGGCGTCTAAGAGATGATCTTATAGGTGGACTACAATTTGAATCAGGAAAAAAATAGGCTTTGGTTTTTAGTATGCATGAAGGAAGCCTGAAAGGAATATTTCTTACTTTTGTGTATTTTGTTTTAGCACTTCCCTTTGGGTTTGTTTGTTTGTTTAACCTGGAAAATAATAGCAATCACCAACTGGTCTCTCATTGTTTCTTTTGATTTTGGGTAAGCTACAGATTTGGTGAGTTGGGTTGCAGTTCTAGACCTCAAGGATGAATTTACTGCAACTTGGATAAGAAACTTATTTATTGGGTACCATAGTAAATATAAATTGAGGTGATTGAAGGTGGGATAAGAAAATTACCCATTTTGTGTCCTTGCCTGGTTTGCAGAGATTTCAATTCACTTATGTCCTTTTGTTTCAGAATTGGACTGGTTTTCTATTCAACCCCTAGGGGAAAACAAAATTTGTAATAGCTCACTTTTCAGTGTTAGAAAAGAGGGAGGAGCCTCCCTGTCTTCTCTACATGTCTCTTCAAATCCAGCACTGGTTTCAGAATTTGCATCCTTTCTTTTGCATCAGGAACAAATGAGAAAATGCTCAACACCATTTTCTTCTCTACTTGTTACAATTAAGAGATTAGCCAGAACAGGGAAAGTTTTGGGCTGTATTAAACTGTGTACTTAAGTTATTATACATGTCTGGCTCTCCCTGGGTTAATTGCCAGCAGCTGAGCCCTTGCTGGCAGCTGGGTGGGGAAGAGAATATCAGGGTCCAGCAACTCCTGTAATGCTGTAGAGCAGGATTATGTAGGGTCCCAAGAGACCCTCTGCAGCCTGCAAGTAACTGCCCTTGGAATGTGGAAGAACTATGACAAAAACTCCAGACCTGATAGTTTTTACCCACACAGTGCTCTCATTAAGAGCAGAAAACTACAGGCTGAGTTCACAAGACGAAGCGGGATGTGCTGATTTTTGGACTGCACACATCCCTGCAGTGCCCCAGATCACTGGCTTTTTCCTGCCAACTCCTTCCTTCATCCCACCCCAGTTATGCAGACATTTCCCTCGTCTGTGGCTAGCAGGAAATATTTTCCTGTTCCTGGCTGCTGTAAGGAAGCAGCTCTGTCACCCTTTATATTTGAACAAACAGTCCAGCCCAGCTTCAATTTCTTCTCTTCCATGTAGCATGCACAGCCAAGCCTTCATCATTCCCCTTCTCCAGTTCACCCAGGGGCTGAGAGGGAAAGGGTTATCTGCTCTGTGCTCCATACCCAGGCCGGATGATTTGCCTAAGGAGCTACAAAACCTGCAGTCTGCTTTTTACTGTACCAATGACTCAATCCGTGACCCCAACTGAATAATTTCCATGAGTCAGTTTCCTCTTTTATAAAATAGAGATAGGGATTTTGCTCAGCCTCCAGAGCAGGGAGGCCACATGGATTTTTTTTTTCAAAATGCATCAAAAGAGGTTTCAGAAGGGCAAAGTCTGGTAGCAGATCTGGAGGTATTTAGTAACTTGTCCCTGTGCCTAGCCATTGACCCTGGCGGAAGCAGCAGGGATAGGATCAGGACCCGCTGTATCCACAACCCTTTAAACAGCAAACGCAGCCAGCAGTGGAGGCTGAGGCTGAGTGGAGAGCATTTCTCCCTTCAGCAGAGGGCAGTGGTGTCTCCTAGATAGATAAACATTAAAATTTCACAAAGCTTGCAGACTATAAAAATCTGTCTTTCTTCACGCCCCTCTCTTCTTCTCTTGCAGACTGGTTTCCATGGATGGTCAATGGGCAAGAACCGGAAAGTGTAACTGGTAAGTATTACAGGCACGTTAATGTGCTGAAGATTGCTCAGGTGACCCAGTTGTCCTGTGGAGTTACAGCCTGCTTACTAGAAAATACTGTTCTTTGTTTCCTTGCCTCTGACACTGTGAGCTTACCTTTCAGTGAAGATTAAACAAGCTCTTCAAGATAACCTGCTAGGTGTTATGTGCTCTTTACAAATAATTGTCTAGTGAAGGGGTCCTGAACGCTCAGCTGAAGGGTACAAAGTTATGTTCACAGTCAAGGGTTGTGGGAGATCCACAAAAGCTGGTAAGTCTTCAACCATGAGATGCTTGGGGAAGTCTACTGCTGCTCAGAAAAATCCTAGGGAAAATGGTGCACAAGTGGCATGGTGCTTTAGCAGTGAGGCCACTGGGAAAGGATATTGACTGGTCTTCGTACTGGCTTTGTTTTTGTTTTGGTTTTGTTTGCTTTATCCCTCTGGACCTTAATCCATTTCTGCGACATGGTAAGGTAAAATGAGTGTACGTCTGTGTCACGCTTCAGCACCCAAAAGGACCACAAGGGCTTGCCTTTTCTTCAAACCTGAAGCCCCTGGCTAAGCCTTCAGATATCTCCCAGCTATGATACTGTGATGTGTAACAGCCGGGGTTTCCCAGAAAACTATTCAGAAGCCAGCCCAGAACTTGTCCTCCAAGCATCCTTTCCTTCATGCTTTACCTCTCCATCACTACCCCAGTTTTGCCATCAGTTGCTTTTCAAAGAAAGTCACCCGCTGATGAATTTCTGCAGTCAAGCTAGGTCTTGGAGTTGCCTCCCTCCTTGTCTGCAAGGAGTGCCTCAGCTGTCTGCCCTAGTGCTGCAAGAGCCCTCAGCACCTTCATGTCACCTTTCCCATCAAGATGCCAACGGTGGCCATATCTGAGAAGACAAAATATGCATCCAGAATAAACTTAGGGTTGATATAACATGTGCACTGAGAAATCCAGTCCCAGGCCAGTCACCAGAAAAGGGAGTGGTTACGGGCAGGTTGGGAGTACTGTGTTGGATTATGTTTGCTGGGTTGGATCCCACTGTCTCATGAGCCTGTGATGGCAGCAGAGGTATTGAAGCTGGCTCTGGCTAGCTGTATAAGGGACCATAAGGTAAAGACAAGCTTTTTCAAGGATATTCTCTTTTCCAGGTGGAGTTACCCCCGACAGCAGCTCTGGTAAGCTCCCATCTCTTGGCATCTTCATGCTTCTTTTTCCCTTTTCACTACTCCTGCCTACACATACCCAGAAATTACCCATTATGCCCAGAAACTCCTCTTCCCACTTTTGACATGTAGCAGTGTTCTTCCAGCACTTATGACTGTCTGGGAGTCCTTTCTGTGCTCCACACAGGGATGTGAATTTAGGGTGACTTAATGGTCTGTTCTCCAAGGAAATGCCAGTCTCATCTGGTGTATCAGGGCTTCCTGAAGATGTTTTCACTGCAGAAAGTCATGAAATTCAAAGCTCACGCATCCTTGGCTTCCAGAGAAGGTGGCAGGAACAAAGAGACTAAATGATGATGGTGAGAAATTGGACAGGTTCAAACTGGGACACAGGTTGTGTGTGTGTCTGCTGACAGGTAGCAGATGTGCTTCAGTGCTCAGGAGACAGCTGCCAAAAAACCCCCTGAAAGTAGTTAAGCAAACCCTGAGCATTGTTGGGGTGGGGAAGTGGAAATTCTGTTCTTTCAGTACTGTCTTCCCCACTGTGCCTGCGACTGTGTCACAGGGCGGCAGTAGAATGTCTCCGAAGGGAAGGGTAGATGGAGGACTTGGAAGATGAGCACTTGGAGCACACAGTGTGTCTCCTTAGAGAGTGCAGATGGCCTCAGGAGAAGGACACAGAGCTGATAGGAGTGTAGGCAATTAACAATGGGCAGTGGAGGAAAAGAGAGGCTCAAGAAGGAGCCTGCCCACTTTCTCCAGCCCCACTCTGATTTCAAATATGGCACCGCTGGCTTTGGGGATGGTTTCTCTCTCTGCTGGAGCAGTCTCTCAAATACATCCCTCTGAGGTGGTGAAGACCAGGCAGGGCAGGGAGAGGGAGAACACATGTGGTCAATGCTATGGTTCAAAGAGAGGCAGCTATGCATGGCTGTTTCTGGGGAATGTGCTCTGTGTGTAGGGGAATTCATTTCAGAGTGGTGTTTTGTCCTCTAGAACATCAGCTCCGTAGTTTGTCCTCTGCCCTGATTCTGCTCATCCACTGGCTGCAGTATTTGTTGTGAGTCAGACTGCCATGAGACAACACTGGAAGAGAAAACTGGAAGCATAATATTGTATCTCCAAGATGTATGATCTTCGTGGCTGGGATGGGAAGTGAGAGCCACTGTGTTCAGTGTATGATGCCTGATGGTCTGTAGGACGGTAGATAGGACTTAGTGTCCAGAGCAAACTGGTGGTGACTGACCTACCTCTAAAGGTTAAAAGACTAAAAGTGAAGCCTTTACAGCAAACTTGGGCTTCAAAGTGCTTAGTATTGGGGGATAAAGCAAAATTCTTTGCCAAGGACGTGCCATTGGGACCCATCTTTGCTCTGCTGCATCCTATCAGCTCTAGCACACCCAGCATATTTGCAGGGAAAGCCTGCAGTTACTCTGACAAATTAGATAACAGCAACCAGCAAACACCATGATCAGCATTGTCTATGAACCACATGTGAGATGGCTACTGGTCAGGACTGGTGAGCCATCAGCAGAACAGTGGCAGGAGGAAAGAGACTGGAAGCCCAAATTGAGATCCTTCAGCACGTATTCTCTTGTTCCAGGTGCATCTGTAATGCCACCTGTGCTTCTTCCTCCTGGTGAGTTTATTCTCAGTTTGCAGCCACATGTTGTGGACCCTCCTTCCTTCTTCTCACACAGTCCCTTGCACACCTGGATTCCTGCCTTCTCTGACTGCCCCTAAGCCCCACACCCAAAAGATTAATTCTCTTTAACACGCATGTTTTGCCTGTGCTTCTGACTGACACTAGGGCACCTGAACTGAAGTAAAAGTCCTCTGGAATTGCTGATAAGAACTTGCACCTGGCAGTCAGTTCCCTGAATTCCTTTCCAGTTTGTTACTGCATAAATTATAAAATGTGCTGGTTTGCTGTGGTACAGATGGGTTACTTTATCAGAGGGAATAACAAACCAACCTTTTTTTGACCTCTTGTCATGGACATTAAAGAATCAGTGGTCTTGGGATGCTGTTTCTTAAAGGTGTCACTGTTCCATATGAAGGGCAGTCACAAACTCCTTCACCTCTTGTCTAGATGAATGGTAATTACAGCAGCTAAAGAAATTTACCTGACTTTTTAGGTCAGAATGTCCTTACAGTGTAATTTTGAACAGTAGCGGTACTGCTTTATGGGAAAGCTTAGGCAAATTTTTAGCGTTGTTGACTGCATAGCTGGCACTAGACCCACATTGGATTTGTACCTTATGGTTTCATGTCAGTAACAATGAAATCTTTTTCCACATTAGAAGATACAACGGAGAGCTCTTGAAAGAGTTTTCCAGGTATCTGTTTTGATTAAGCTGATGTCTAGGAAGGAATCATGGTAACTAACTAACTTTGCTACCCTCTGTCTTCCAGTTCAGTCTGACAGCGAAACGACAACAGCTTCATCAGGTGTGTTTTAAGTTTGCTGCCTGCATGCCCTCCCAGACCCACTTTCGCCCACCCTGTTACTTCTCCAGGCAGGTTCTGGCTGGGCATGGAACTTTGTCTCCTGGAAAATTGCTTTAAATTGTTCCTTGAGTTAGAAGGGCTGGAGAATGATGGTAGTGGAAGCTGAAGCCTTCTCCTGGGTGGCATGCCTGGGAAGGGAGAAGCTGGTGTGTCGCACGCGGACACGAAAGGAACACAAGACACTCGCTCTGAGAGAGAGAGAGAAAACCCCACCGGAAGCCTGAAAGCTCCCAGCCTGGGGGGTCTCGTTTATTTTATAGACCTTTAGAAAACCTCACTGATTGGATAGTGAAATTACCGCCCTTCAAATACATAGGTCCAAGGAGAGATCTGTCAAATGTCTCCGCCTTGAGAGAAGGAATCAAAACATTTTAGCAGTTAGACATAACATGGCTTATGTTTATAGAACAGAGTATGAGGACTTCGTCTACAAAATTAAAAATATTGAAAAACTGTGAAAAGCAAGGCAACACTGGCGGATCAGCAGACCAGATACAGTGGGTCTATATTCTGTCTGTGTCACTGGCTAAGACCTGGCATTTCAGAATGAAGTGCAAGAAAATCCATTGTAGTTAGGTACAGGGTTGATTGTTCAGAAAAGAAAGGAACTAGATCTGTGTCCTGAAATGTGATAATTGCACATCCATTAGAAACAAGTCTTATATATGCAACTAAAATTTACATTTTGTGTCTGTCCCCTTTACAACACATGCCTCCTGTATTCTGGGTGTCCGGTGGGCTTGGCTTCCATTTCACTCAACTCTCCCTTCCTTTTGTCTTGTGAAGCCAGGGGATCAGAAATGTCTGCTCTATTTTCTTCTTCTCTAAACTATGCCCGTCTCTCACATGAGGGCGACAATAGAGGCTGGGGTCCTTCCCTAGAAGCCTGGAGGACTGTACCTGGTGATTAAGTTGTATTTGTGCCAGAATGAGTGCACCTGGCCGTGATGCTGGGTTGCACCTCTGTGTTTGTGTGTGTGTTCCCAGACTGCCGCGAGGAAAAGTTCCCTTGCACGCGCCTGTACTCTGTTCACAAGCCAGTAAAGCAGTGTATCAGCTACCTCTGTGTTACAAGGTAAGAAACCAGCAGTCTCTAAGAAAAGCCCTAAAAACTGCCCAGAAATTGTATGTCCAGTTCAGCAATTGTTCCCTTTGAAGGCTAGAGGTTTTCTCTGGGAACCAATTGGTGAGATGAATCCTATCCTCAGAGCATCTTTTCACGGTGATTATTTAAAACAGCACAGTGACTGCAGTCTGTGCAGCACTAAGGAGCTGTAATGTGCCCTATATTGTAATCAATATTTAAGGTATGTGGTCATTTATAGGGCCATGAAAATGATCAGAGGTATGGAGCACCTCTCCTACAACAAAGATAGGCTGAGAGAGTTGGGACTGTTCAGTTTGGAGAAGAGAAGGCTCCAGAGAGAGCACATTGCAGCCTCCAGTACCTAAAGCAGGCTTATAAAACAGAGGGAGAGCAACTTTTTACATGGGCAAATAGTGATAAGACAAGGGGGAATGGTTTTAAACTGAAAGAGGAGCGATTCAGATGTCAGGAAGAAATTCTTTACTCAGAGGGTAGTGAGGCACTGGCACAGCTTGCCCAGGGAAGTTGTCAGTGCCCCATCTTTGGGAGTGTTCAAGGCAAGGTTCGATGTGGGGCCTTGAGCAGTCTGGTCCAGTGGGTGGCATCCCTGCCCATGGAAGTGAGTTTGGAACTAGGTGACCTTTAAGGTCCCTTCCAACCCTGTCCTTTCTATGATTCTAAGATTTCATGAAGTCCTTACAAAGATTACTTTGTTACTAAGCAGCCTTATTCTAGGGCTAAGTAATCATAAAAATTTTGGATTTGGCCTGCCCATTGGTGAATATATATGTTTATTCCCTGTACCACTTCTTTTGTTTCTTTGTGTCCCTGTGCCTTCCGTTGCTGATCCTGGTGATCGCGCAGTGTGCGTCGCATGTACATAATAAACAAGGAGGTGTGCTCTCGCATTGTCTGCAAGGAGAACGAGGTCATGCAAGGTGAGTGGCATCACAGGCTAGCCTAGAAGGATAGCTGCAGCCATCTGATAGCATCTCCAAGCTGACTAGTTGTCTTAGACCCTAATCCACATGTAGTAGCTTCCCCGGACTTTGAAAGAGTTCTAAAGCAATGCCATTTTGGAACTAACACAAATTCCATGATAAAAAAACTTGGAAGTTGTTATTGTGCTACCAAGAAATATAATAGCTCTCTATTCCTCGATCTTGATCATGGTCTAGTAGTCCCAGACACAGCCTTACTCAAAATTGTATTCCTTTGAGGTCAAAAAGTAGATCTCAGCACTTCTGTTCATGAATAGAAGCAGGATCCAGCCTAGATTTTTAATGAAGTGTTTGTTGCAGCAAAATACAAGTGGTTTTAATATGTAATGTACATGCATAAAGCCAGAAGGAAATTCATAAAAGCCTAAGGACTTGCTTTGCTTGCCCCATGTATATGAGGGTTCAGCAGTTTCAACAGTTTCTGTAGGTGCAGTGAAGGAAGTACCTATAACTATTCTGCTGGTGAAGAATTTGAAGGAAGCTTTGATTATCTGTCAACCTGTGTGTGTCTGCTTGTCTTCAGATGAGATCTGCCGCCAGCTGGCTGGCCTGCCGCCTCGACGTCTCCGCCGATCCGGGCAGCCCCTGCCTCTTCCTTGCAGACAGCTCCTGGAGCAGCAGCGCAGGCCTGATGCTCTGTGAGCTACCCACAGGAGGAGAGGAAAAGGAAGGGAGACGAGAGAAGTCATCATCCACTACCTACAGTCCAAGACAAGTGCTTCTTGTTTGTGATTTCCCCACCATTTCTTTGCTTCTATGCCTTCCCTTACATCCTCTTCTTCAGGTGCTGCAGTGCACAGAGTACCCTCTCTGCTAGTCTGTCATGGTAGCTGTTGTCATCTTTTAATCTGTTGCTGAGGATAGGGGATTCTTCCCTCTTTTCTCTCACACTCTGCCTGGCAAGTCATGACCTTCTTGTTTCCCAGAGGTCCTTATAAATGTGCTGCACCTTCTCTTGCTTTGCCCCTGGAGAAAGACAGAAATGGGGACAGGATGTAGTCCTCTCCAATGGTACAGATGCCTTAAGCTGCATCTCATCTCACCTTTATACCCTAGGACTCCTGCCCTAGATTTCTTGCCTGGCATCAGTATGAGCTCGGATGTGGTTGGTCAGCCTGAGCCTCTCCGATTCTCCTGAGCCACTGTTGTGTGATAGCACAGTCTCCTCCTTGTGTCTGCTGGCCTCAGGGAAGTGACAGAACTGGGAGATGAGCTGTCCTGAACCCAAGGCAAACCTCATTGTCCCTGGATGGCAACAGATCATTTATAACTACCTCTGGGAAGTTATTTGTCTCAAGCCCATTGCCTTCCTCACACACATCTTCTACCGAAAGGAAGAATTCTGGATTTAGTATGGCGTTATATTTTTCTCAATAAGATTATGTTGGATCAGAGATCTCCCTCTTCTACTCCTCCTCCTCTCCTCTCCCCTGTTCTTGTCCCTCCTTTCCCACTGAAGACATCTCTTGATGCCCATTCCAGGCAAGTTCCAGGGAGCAGTAATTACGGCTGCCTCCATTCCTAAGCCCAGGAAAGCCCATGAAGAACCCGTGTGGCCTGATGTTACTGAGAACTTGCAATGAATTATCTTGTCCTGGTGTTTTGTCTTGGTCTGGCTACCTCCACGCTCTCCAGTTGCTGTGCCTGCTATCTCCAGCTGAGTTCCTACCTCCTGACCTGGAAGCTCCTGCACCAAGCAGAAAGGAATCGCAAACTGGAATCGGATGTGGGAGCAGAATCATTGTCTGGGATCCCTGTTTATCTGGGACCTGGGATTTTCCTGCAGAATCTCTCACTGTCCTGACCTGCACAGAACCAGGTGCTGATGGGGAAGGTAAACATATCTGCAGGTATAAGCGCTTGTACAGGCCAACCTGGGCAGAAGAATTCACTGTGGTAGCACTGGATGTCTGGTCTGCTCAAGAACTTTGTTTTCTAGATATATGGAGAACATTTCCACATATATGGGCAGTTTTCATGATGAGGCTGGGTAGGGTAAGTGGGGAAGAGCAGTCTGAATTGTATTAATCACCCCATGTGTCTCTTAGTGGCATGATTCTGTGAGGCACCGGAGTACTGCAGCAGGGGATCAGCAAGACCCTGTCTCTAGGATCTTTGTGTTGTTCCCAAGTAACTGAAAGCCAGGTTGCTAGATTAGGCATTCACTCCCCTCACATAATAAACTCTTGTGCTGAACAGAGACCATTCAGCCTTGCAGGAGCGCTGCCCTGCTGCACAGAGCCAGGGTCACACAGTATCGGGGACAGTTTGCTACACGGAGGCAGACGTCTCAGAAAAAGAGCAAAACAATTAATGTAGGACCATGTTGCCAGGACCTGCGTTTCTGCTCTATGCAGCAAGAACCTGGTTACATCCTCTGTGCAGGGGAAGACCCCCTGTGCAGACAGATTCCATATGAGGTCAAAATAGGCCCTAGACGTGCTAAATCTCTCTATATTAATCCAGTATACAGGAGAAAGAATTCCAAATTACATGGTGACTAGAATTTCATCCTACATATAGGAGAATTGCACCCCTACTCAGAAGAGGATGCTCCTCTCGAGTACTCCAGGCTCATGAGATTAGGAATGAAGGAGGGTGCACATTTCTGTAGAGAGGAGGGTACTGCGAGCTTGATCTCAAAGACATTCAAGCCACTGGCAGCCACTTTCCATGCTGGGATACCTGTGCGAATTGCCTGTGTGGAGGAAGGTAGGATAGAGATGAGATGTGAGAGCTTGGAAATTGGACTAGATCAAGTCTCCACTCTGTATTTAGAGGTGAATATACATTGCTATAGATACATAACTGGGTAACATAGCTACTGTACAGCATATAGAAATTTCACTTTCATACAGGTTGAGTTAGAAGTCTTTCTGTTGCTTGCTTTCAGCAGGGACAGGAAGAGGTGCTCCTGTCCAGGAGAACACTGTTTTAATGCTAGAGTCTATATAATCCATATTAAAAGAAAATTTATTTCTTGTTATTCTTGGCAACTCTCACGTGTTTGGGTTTATTTGTCTCTTGCTGAGCTTCTTCCAGATTTGTGGGGAGACTTGATTCCAGATCTAATCTATCATTTGGAACCTTTTACTCCCTGCTAGCCAAGTCCTCTGCTGTCACCCTCCTTTCACTCATGTATCACAGGTCTTCCTGGGAACTCATTTTTTTTCCTAGAGAAACATAACATTTTCTCCAGCATTTTTTTTTTTACCATGGATAGCTGTGCTGTTTTTTCCTGACAATTGGTAGCTGCTGATACACAGGGATAACTCCTCCAAATCCATGAAATTTGTGCTGAGGACACATCTTTTCACTGTGCATGTGCCATGACTTTCTCGTGGAGAATTAGCATCTCCAAAAAATGGTAAGATGACTCAAATGAGAGAAAAGCTGTAATAAGTATCACATAATCAGAGAAGAATTTGTTCACTACAGCCATTTAACTCAATAATGGGAATAACTGAAAGACTACATCAAAAATTACACATCTAGGTCAAAAAGGACTAGGAAAATTTATTTTTCATTGATTTTCTGACTTTTGCATAGTTTCATCAGGCACTGACTGTACATCATATTTTGGTTGAAAAGATGGAGCGCTAAGACGTGGGGGACTCTGAGCAGTGTCTTCATGTGCAAGCAGTCAAGTCTGCATTTAGATGGTATTTCTGGAACAAAAGTGGCTGTGGGCCAAATTACCCATTAAGCTGCCTCTGAGAGTGCCCCACAGATCTTCAGGACTAAACCACACAATGCAGGTTATTGCACAACATTCTCCTCTAGAATCCACGCCCCTTCCTGGCTGAAGCTGTGGTGTCCCGATGTCGGACTGCTGTAGTGGATACAGCCTCAGCCCCGCTGAGTGGAGACACTGCTCCCACCAGCACAGGCCAGACCCTGTTCTGTCTCATGAGCTCTTACCCTTTGCAGTGTTTCTGTACTGGCACTTTCCCCTGGCTGTGTGAGCCAAGCACAATACATGCCATCAACTTTTTGTAATCCAGCTTATTCTTCCTTTTCCTTACAGTGCTAGAGTCTGCCAACACTCCATTAGCACTTATCCCATACACAGATTTATCTCCCCTGCCTTTCCAACCTGAACTGCCGTGGTATCTGGACAGTGCCTTCTCTTGAGAGCCAGGGAAGTGGTTTTAAATACAGCTCCAGCTAGGTGTGCTGCTCATGCAGTTGGGCTAGCCACAAAGAAAGCTGAGAGAGCCCTGTTTTTAGAAGCATGATTCTGCACTTGTGGCTGATTTTCATAACCTCTCCCTAACCCAGAGCGGGAGTGAGATGCCCTGCAGTCACTTCCCACACAATGGCTGTTCCTTCCCCTCTTGCTGGCACAGCTCCCCAGTGCCGATCAGTGTGACCAGCTTGAAGGCTGCTGTTTCGAGCCAGTTCTCCAATGCCTGCTCCCAGTTTGAAGCAGTGCATCACTGCCGAGCATATGGAGCTGACAAGCCTGGGAAGGCTGTTGGAAGCAGCTGCCACGTCACCTAGAAGCTCCACACTGCCTGAATCTTGTGCACGAGAACCCACAGCGTGAATAAAGTGTGTTGACATTGAGCACCTCAGCTTGGAAGGATCCCTTAAGGAAGTACTGCTGGCTGCCCTGCGGGCTTGTCCTCCACAGAGTGGACCGGTCCTTGCCACCCACCCAAAACCAGCATCTCTGCTAGACAAAGAATAGCTGGGTTGAAACCAAAAGGGATTTTAGCTTTATTTTTTTAAAAAATTGTTTGGGTGGTTTTTTTCCAGAGGTATTAAAGGTACACAATCCTGACCCCCAGCACCACATGGTCTGATACTGTTTTACAGTGTACATCTTTCCAGTTGTGAACAGCCCCTTGACTGGGGCATAGGAAATCTGAATTCCAGTTCTCAATCTCTCTGCCTCCTGCTCTCTGATCTTTAGCATACTGCTTTTTTCTCTCTGTTCCCTGCCATCCTTAGCCCCTGTAATGCAGCAAGTTGGAATAAACTCCCACAAAATAGAGAGCTGGATTTTAGTCCATTAAAAAAAGTTATTAAAAAAATGTGTGGGAAGTATCACAAAGGTATTTGATTGTCTACTTTTGCTATTAGTGTAAATTATTTCTTCAAATAAAAACATGTTCAAAAATATAAATGCTATCAGTTAAAATGCAAACAGCATGTACTTGTTGCTAGTGTGTTGAAGTATATTTAAAAAAGCAAAGTGGTGAAAAACATTAAATTCATTCAATGAATAAATTATCTATCAGAATGGTATTTGGGGCAATTTCCATACAAATACAGCTGGTCACAAATTAGCAAAATGTGTAACAGAGAAGCATATGTAATTCAATGTGTCTAACTAATAAGTCATGTCAGATCTCACCTGCTTAAATACAAGGTGAAGCTGAATATAAATAGGTGAAGCTGAGCATTTTTTAAAATAAATGTGGATATTGAGATAGTATAGGTTCCCAGGTAGGATCATAGACAAACTTACACTGAAAGTTAGCATGAAGAGCTAACTTCAAAGCTAACCAGATTGCTCAGAGCCTTGTCCAAGTGAATTTTGAAAAATTCAGCAGGGGATGGAGAATCCACAATTTGCTCTAACACTGCACCATGCTTAAGATGGAGAATGGTTTCCTGATGTCAGATCAGAAATTTCTGTATTGCATCTTTCGTCTGCTGCCTCTGTTCTTTTTGCTGTGCATCTCTGAGCAAACTGTCTCCCCTACAATATTGCTGCAGACAACTGAAGAAAATAACAAGAAACTTTTAACTGATACAAAGCACGAGTTTTATTGCAAAACAAGGCATCAAAATTATTGAAATCAATTCTCTTCCTTCAGGTAAATTGTGTTGAAAAACCCACAACATGACAAAAAATCAGTGGTTCAATTAAAGGATTTGCAGGCTGTGTCCCTGCAGCAGGCCACTTTTTCTATGCTCACACAGCATCTACTTCTCGTGCACTACCTTCTCACCCTGAGGTCACTTTCAATTTCTCTGCCTTGGGTTTGGCAGCCTTGGTTTTCACTGTTTTGCCCTTAGCTGGATCTTTGCCTCTTTTGGTCTGTCAGTTTTCATGTTCTGTGGCTATTTCTTGGCCATGCTGGCTGCCAGTTTCTTGGCTTTCCTTGGAACTTCTTTCACAGCCACAGCTGGCCAGGGCTTCTTGGCAGTGCCAAGGTGGGTCTTGGCCTTTCATGCCTTCTTGGCACCTTCAAAAGCGTCTCTCTTCTGCGTGGTGCAGTGTGAGGTAGTTGCTCCTGAGACTCTCCATGCTGTCGTGACCAGCGATTTCCTCATCGGTTCTGCTTGAGCCCAGCACTGTCATCACACACCATCTCTCTTGGCTCCACTGTCCATCAGCTGCTCCCTTTGTCGTCTCTCGTTGGTTTAGCTTAGGAAAAGCACCTGATCTCTCTGTAGTCTCTGCAAAACTCTTTGCTGTTTCTGTTCCCTGAGAGTCCCCAAGGGTACTGCTTCACGGTAGATTTTTGCTTCTCTGATCTAAAAGCTTTTCTGGCCTTGTTCCCAGTTTTCCAAATTGGAACAGGACCAAGCTAGCCACCTCTAAGTAAATTTGCCTGTGCCTTACCTATACCTGCGCAGAAATGATAGAAGAGAGGAGTGGACCTGGTGTTCCCATGTTGAGAAAGACTGGGCAAAAGGCAGTTACCTGGCTGTGTATGTGAATGCAAGACCAAGAGATGCTCATGAGGACTTCCAGCCAAGGAAACCTTGTACAACTGCAAGGTATTCAGCACACAACTGATAGCCAAAGAACATGTAACACGCTAATTTTTAGTGAACTCCCAAGACTTCTGTCTCAGTCTCTCCAACAAAGTACTTCTCCAAAGACAACAGGGAGGTTAAAATCAGGATTTACCACCGAGGCCCCAGGTGCAAGCTCTTTTTGCACTGAGTAGCACGAGCTGCAGCACTGCACAAACACGAGCTAATCACAGGCAACACTGGCTTGCAAAACCATAACCACAGCTAGAAGGTGAGTCTCATTGTGAAAAACTGCAGTGCAAAACCAAGCTTCTCCCCGGGGCTAGCAGATGATTGCAGAGATACGGAGCCAGTGACTTCCATTGAGGAGGGGGAAGAGGTGATCTGAAGCAGGGTGTGGGGTGCACAGACTGCTGAGCTGTAGGAGAATGGAGTAACCCTGGAACAGAGCCTGCAGCTCCTTGAGCACACAGAGGGTGTTCCCCAGCACAGCACGGAGTCAGGAGCTAAGTGAGATGGGCAGGGAATGCTGGAGGCTGAAGCTGCAGGCACTGCTATGGGAAGCAGCCCGGTGCAAGCAGCTCTGGTGGGCACTTTATCCCCCAGCTCTCAGCATGGGGAAGGCACGTTCTGCTTTCATCACAGAATCTGTTTCTCTTAGCATAAATGAGATAAGCTCCCAACCATGTCACGGCCTCAAGCCAGAGAACACACTAGAAGACATTTAGCATAAGTATGTGGATTTTGGTCACATTTCTTACCTGCTTTCATGATGGGTAAGCTATTCACTAGGTCTCAAACTCCTCAACCCAATCCAGCCCCTTTCCTGCCTTCCTGCTGGTGATCCCAGCAAGTGTCAGTCTCTGGCAGCAAGGGCTGGAAGTGCTGTGGCCTAGAGACATGATGGAGGGTAATAATACAGGCAGGGAGAGAAAATGATTGTGGGGTCACAGGGGCAGAACTAAGGATTATCAGTTCCTATAAGGAGCCCCAGCCCGGGCTGGCAGAGAGCTGCAGGGCAGGAATGAGAAGCACTCACCGGGCTGCGGTTGAAAAATGTATACTCAATTCAATACTTTCACCCTAATTTGCCTCATCCCCCAGCACCAAAACAAGCTCAACAGTGGAACAAAAATAAACTGTGGGTCAAGTCTCCAGGTAAAGATTTTGCAGTGCAAGCCTGGAAAGCTGAATTACTAGTAAAACACACCATAATGTATAAGCTCTGTGCACACCCAGCAACCAGATGCCCTCAATTCTGCATCAGTGGCACCACTGACAATCCTGCAGCATGCAGCAGGGCAATTTTTGTAAACCCACCCTCCCAATGGCACTCCCACACACCCTGACCTCCTGCCTTTTTTCCTTCTCCCTTCCCTCTCATAACCTGGGATCCCTGCTCTTGTCTAACTTTGATGCAGCCTCCGTGACGCTCACCCCACAGTGCTTTAGGTTTGCATTTGCAAACCCCACCACCACACCATCCCTCTCTGGTGAAGTCCACCCCAGGCAGACCTCACACACATCCTCACAGCTTTTATATATGTCCGTGGTGCTGCATATTCCGCAAAAATCACTGCTTTGTAATGCAACGGCTGAAACATTCTCCCCAGGCATGGCATCCGCAGCTGCATCACAGGATGAGCTGGCAGCTCTAGGGACAAGGCTCTCTGCCCCATGTCCTAGACAGCAAGCCCTGCATCTAGTGTGGAGGGGTTTTTTGCTCCCAGGACTGGAGTAATGGGAGTGGTGTGCCTGGCAGAGGTGTCTGAGTCCCTTTGTGTTGGGTCTGTCATTCCAAATGGGGTGATGAAGCTTTGTGGAGGGGACACAGTGCAATGTGGGTGTAATAAATAAGCACTTAAGTGAGCGTGTTCTGTGTGCTTATAATAAATAATCATATCAGCTTATTTATCTGCCAGTGCCTGACTGCGAGGAGCTCCACCGCTCCCCTGCTCAGGGTCTCTGTGCAAGTCAGTGTCTGTGGTGCATCAGCACTTGTGGAGCAGAGAAAGTTTTTCTGTTTGAGGTTTTCTCTTGAGGCCCGGGGAAGCAGGTGTGTGTGTTTCTTGTGTTCAGTGTAAAACCAACCAACTGGTGATAGCAGCACTGGTTCCAAAAGGCGATTTCTGAGCAAAGGGTGAATGGAAAAAATAAATATATATTTATAATGGTATGCACCGACACGTGACTTCCTGTTGACTAAACAAGCAACCTCTCCTCTGCTTTGGGGCTAGATAATTTTAATTATTCACTGCATTTTTGCTGTCTAATTTCTTGGTAGTTTGCTTTCTGAACCTTTCGTAAAAGTAATGGTGGCATTCCTCCTCTCCCCCACCTTACACCTGACCACTGCTCTTCAGCTGGCAGTTATTTCTCTGTTCTCACTCCAAGGCAGGAAATAAAGCCCTGAGCACAAGAAACCTGAAGGGATGCTAGGACATCCTTCCATGATCCCGAAAAGCTGGAGCAGTGCTTGTTATCTCTTGCTAGATAACACTCCAAACACAGCAGCACAGGGACCTCTTCAGCTGTCCCCACCAGCCTTTAACTGACCTGGGCTTTGATCAGAAACAGTGATAGAGGCTTCTTCAGTATTTTCCTCTCCCATCTTCATTGCAGTGAGCAGAAAGGAAAGAAAACTGAAGTGGTCAGCATATCTCCTTGTGTATTAGCTCCCAGCGTATGCTTGACATATGTAAAAGATTTGGCAGTTTACAACCAGGGAGAAAGCTGGACAAGCAACCAGATCAGGGATCAGCAACCTTTCCATGGTTTTCCAAACCACTTTTTTTTTTTAACCAGATCAGGGGTGACATCTGCTAATGAGCAAAATCTTGCTGTGGCAAGAGAGTGCAACTCCTATTTTAGGCAGAACTGCGTAGAAGCTGAAAGTCCCTCTTGAAATGTCCCCTAGACTTGCTACAAGACACTAAAACACATCCACACCAGCATGCTTCTGCTCTGGGGATTAGAGCTAGGGGCAGAGAATCTGTACCACTCTCTTTGTGCACTTGCACCTCACGTGTGAGGGAAGTTACCAGTCTAAACGAAGGGCACCAGAAAGCCTACAGCAGTGTTTTAACTTGGGAGCCCTGCCATTAATTACAGTTCATCTGTTTGTTCATCCGTTCTTTCTTTTTTATCTCTGTGGAGAGCAAAGAAACTCTCAATATTTAAGGGAAAGAACATGTTTTAAACATGGAAGAGTGAATTCCACTTACAGGCAGGACCAGAGAAAGGTTCTAGTTAAAATTTTATGAGATTTGACATGTTAAAACCTTTGAAAAATAATTTTGCACCGATTTGATTTATAGGGAAGACCAGGCTCACCATGGAGATATTTCTTGACTCCTTTCAAAGTAGAAAATGTTGTATAAAATTTTCTGCAATCTTTTGGCTATGAAAATTGAGAGCCAGCACAAGAATAAAGCTTATCTTAGTTCATCAGATGAAATACAAACAGTTGTAATCTCTAAGAAGCAGATTTCCCAGAGTGTTTTGCTTTTTTATTTGCTTTTCTCTGTTTTTGTGTAACAAATGTCCTCTTTGAATTATCAAAAGAAAAAAACTAGCATTAAAGTGTGATGTGTTGGTCTGACCTAGGAGATTTGTCACAAGGTGCTACTAGAGCAAAGGCTGAAAGGGGACAGCTGTTTCATCAGCAGGACTGTCCTCTTAGACTCTGTTAACAAAGTAGGACAGGGATTTTCAAGCATTTCAGTCTCTTCTAGCTTTGGTCAAACATTGGGAGTCAGATCCTCAAGGAGGATGATTGCCACAGCTCTTGAGGCCAATGCAGCTGCCCAAACGTGTATTCACTGAGCATGTATCCCACCCAGGCATTTCCCCCAGGAGTAGGACAGCCCATGCCTGGGCCTTCCAGGAGTGCTTCTCCTTTTCCTGAAGTATGTCATGCTCTCTGCTCTCAAAAACAAGTCCTCTCCAAGTGCTGGTCTACAGAGTCTGCTCTGTTCCGGCAACTCATCTCTCCTTTGCATCTTTTTGCATATACTGGTTTCACAAAGCCTTGGCATTCTGAAAACCAGTAAAATTAATAAGGAAACTAAATCAAGCAGAGAAAAAACGAAGAACTACCCTAGCGTGAGGTAAACAAAAGCCCTGTTTCTCAGCCGTGCCCCGCTTGGGGCAGAAATGGAGCAGAATGTGCCCTTGCTGCCTCCTCAGCACCCTGCCCAGCCCGAGGCACTGCCCCATCCCTCGGCTGTCCTTCGGCCCTGCAGAGGGAATGGGTGCCAGGGCAGGAGCAGAGCCTGGGCAGGAGCAGAGCCTGGGCAGCCCAGAGCAGTGCTGGCAGAGCAAAGCGTGTGCATCCTGAGTGCCAGCCTGGCTGTGGCAGCGCAGACCTCAGTCAGGGGGTCCTGAGAGTCACCCTGCCACCAGCAGATCTTGGTGCTGGTGCCAGTACCACCCGGAACAGCAGGATCAGGCCAAGGATCCCCACTGGTGCTTTGTGTACAGCTTTGCAATGCAGGTCTGCCACTGCTCCTGGCGTGTTGACAGGGCTCAGACACCCGTGGCGATGTTCAGGTGCCAAAGTGGGGCCAGGCACTCCCCACTGAGCCCCTCGAGCTGGGTCTCTCCCACTCTGGTCTTCAGCTTCAGTGCTGCTCCATGCAACTGCCAGGCCTTTCAGGGGGTCACAGAGGAGTGGGGAAAGCCTGCCAAAAATTTGTTGTTCCCTGAGCTCCTTCCAGCGGGGTGGCTCCAGGGTGCTGCACAGAGCTGTCTCGGCGGTGGAGCAGGGCACAGCCACCACCTTCCCTGCACAGCTGCGTGATGCGAAGCCCAGAGGGATGGTGTGGTTTTGCCCACATTCACACTAGTGGTACACAAGCTCTCAGGCCCCGCTCTAACCACTAGACAATGTTTCCTGCCTTGTTATGCTATTGATATTATTTCAGAATAATTTTGCAGGCGGGGGGGCCCAACAGGGAGTGCAGTGGGGGGTGGTGACCAATGGGTGCTGAGCATCTTTCAGAACTGATGCCCCTTTGCATCTCAACACTTTTCAGCTCCTGCAGCTCCAGAGACTCTTCTAACTCCTCCCTCAACCACACCCCGATGAAAGCCAGCAGGGAGTAGATAGGGGTGAATGGGGAGGGGACACACAGGCCAGTCCACATTCCTGTACATCAGGTCAGAGGGCTGCACAGACTGAGCCTGCGAGATAACCTCCCTGTAATCCCATCACCTGAGAGAGACCCTGGGAGTCATGGACAGGTAAAATGAGTGCCTCCAGTTCCTTGCTAATATGAGAGATGAGAGTCTTTCTGTCAGAATTAACTTGCTCTCCCTCTGGTGTTCACTATCCCTTTCCCTTTCCTCATCTGACTCACTGATCTAACTCCCTGCCTGTCCTGCTCTTGCATCTCTGTGTCTCTGTTGTTCTTTCTCTTTGACTGTCGGCCACCTGTACTCTTTTCCCTTTCTGTCATTTCTTTCTTGTGGCTATTCTCTGTTTCTTTCATTGTTTTTCTTTTCTAGAAACAAAGGATGATAACAGAAGGATGGTCAGATACTATGCTGCTTAAAGCACCTCGATCCTCTGCTTGCACTGCAATTACTCTGTGAGCTTATTATGACTAATCACTCTCCACAACTGCATACTATGCACACACTCAGGGGGCTTCACTCTGATTTCATTAATCTTTTTTTGAGGAGAAGGTCTCTGTTCAGGCTACTTCTTCAGTGCCCAGGTATAATCACAGCTCCCGTGTCCTTGCTGCTTTCCCTTGAGCTATGCTGTAGCCAGAGGAGTTGCATGTGTATCCAGCAGTTTATACCTAACTAGACATCTGCTCAGTTGCTCCCCACAACATCTGTCCATTCATTACTCTGTTTGCTCCAGCCATATTCTGAAATCCTCCCTGGAAAAAAAACCTTGGGACGGTGAACTCCAGAGGAAAAGGAGAAAAGGAACTGATGTTAATGAACATTTCTAGCTGAGCAAATATCTTCTGTGATTCAAATTGTCTTCAATTTGTTCTGAAACTGAAAAATAATCTAAGTGATCGTAATTTTATTTTTCTGTGGTTTGGGGTCATTTCTTGTTCTTCACTCTTATTTGCATCCACATGCTACTCGGCATGGGCAAAAACATTGAATAGATAAAAATGGAATGAGGTGAGAAAAGGGACAATTAGAAGAAGAATCAGAAACATTTCGAAAGCAAATGGTTTTGCCCAAAACTTCACAAAGAAAAAAAAGAGAGAAAAGGGAAAGTCTGTTTTCCCTTATGTTTTTGATGTGATAAAAAGCATTTTTTCCTTATAGGTTTTAATGAAACATCAACATAATTGTAATTTTTTTTCACCTGGCTTATATGTTTCTTCAGCAAGCAATTGCATTGTGCACAGTGCCTCTGTTCTGTTTTCTGCAGCTGTGGCACTTTTACCCCACGTAAGAGTTTTGCAAGCCTCTGGCCTATTGCACCTGTGCAATTTTCTGGGTTATCCTTTCTGGACAACCTGGGGATCTGTCACCACAGAACGGGTGCCCCCTCTCCAGCATCTCTGTTATGGGGGACAGTCTTCTCCACATCCCTGCAATAACACATCTAAGAAACCTGCAGTGAACCACTGGTTGATAATTTGGTCAGGAGACCAATATGTGTGTGTGTGTGTGTGTGTGTGTGTGTTAGGAATATACAGAGGTGTTTATTCATAAGTGTTTGTACAAAGGCAGGGAAATGGGGTGAATCTAAGGTGGTAGGAAGTGAGTCAGCTCTAAGTGTGAGAAAGATGATGAAGAACATACAGTGGGTATGGGAAACACACACCCAACATGAACAGTCAGGGAAAGGGGTGACGAGATGCAGCAGGATCAGCTTGTGCTCTACTCCTGACACGACCTGCAAGCCCAACAGAGCAGAACTGCAGCAGTGCTTACGGGACAGACCTCCAGGAACTGCCTCAGACTGTTGTTGGGCCGAATGAAATGCTTAGTGGGGATGCTTTACCCTCCTGAGTGGGTGCAGTCTTCTCTATGGACTTTCTTCTAGCAGGAGACATGCTGCCATGTGATGTGCTTCTGGGGGAGCCTGTCCGTGTAAAGCGTGGCATAACGGAGTATGTGTGTGCTTCCTCTTTCTGTGTGAGAAGGACAGGTATTTTTGCACTGCAGGCAAGGAAAGAGTCATTTGCCTGTCTGTGGGACAAGGGGAGCACGGGTGCCTGAGGGAGAATGTGTCTATTGCAGGTGAGGAGCAGTAGGGAGTGTTACACAGCCTCAAAGCGTGTCACTAGGTAACAAACGGCAAGAGGATGTGCATGACTGTGTGAATGAGTACCTGTGGTGCAGTGGCCATGTGTAAGGGTGCACAAGGGACAGGAGCTCCTGGAGGAGCAGAGAAGGTGCCTGTTAGCTGGACATTAAGTGCTCTGCAGTGCTCAAGCTTTATGGTGACACTGGCAAACAGATAAAGGGTGTATGTATGTGCCTAGACTCTCAGATTTAAATTCCCAACAAAACCAAATTCCCTTTTTCTACACTTCACTGGAGACCTTCCAGAAAACCCAGCTCAGTATCTTTTAAACTTAGCCCATCTTTGTGCTGAACATCAGCCTAACAGTGGGAAAAGATGACAAAGGACAAGATTATTTTTAACCTATTCACTTCTGTTTTGCATTGCTGCGGGGGAGGTATCTCACCTCAATGAACCCAGCTGCCTGTGTCCCTCGCCTTACAGCGAGGCTGTAAGATATGGTTCACGACTACCTTACACCCTCCCTGTGCTCCTGCTGCCTCTCCCCAGCAGGATTCCTGGGCACAGGAGCACGCCCATGCCAGTCTTGACATCCGTCTGCTGTGGAAATGGTGCTTGTGTCTGGAGAGGTGGCAGCATGCCTACCCATTATACATTCCACCAGTGAGTGGATGGCATCTTTCCCTAGTCCTGCACACTTCCAACTCTGCTCTTCTTTCAGGCAGTGCTTGGAAGACATTCAGTGCAGTCTTCTCTGGACAGGTTCTAACTTGACCTATTCCTTGTCCCAGTGGATGTTCAGAGTTTCATATAGCAAAAATAACACCTCTTGATGACTGAACTCCAGACCCTCTCATCTTCACAGGTCTTCTCAGACGCCTTCATCCTTCTCCCTCATTGGTGTCCATATTCTGGATATTTTCAGATATTTTCACACTCTGCCCAGCCATGGTTGCTGTTTGACTAATCACTATTAATTCACATACTGTTTCCACTCACAAGGTCACCTGCTTCATCCCCACAGTCACGTCTGCATCCTTTCCCTAGAACATTTCATGCAAATTACTGACACTCTTCTCGTACTGAGAGGCTTGGATGTGAAGAGGATATTTTTGGTGCTGAGCCCTCAACAAAGACATGGTAAAGTGCTGGCTGCAGGGTAGGGCTAACGTAAATTCTCTCTCGTCTTCTCCTGCAGCATCCTCATGCAAAGGAGACTCTTCCTCTACAACTTCAGGAACCTGCGCAAGGCCAAGGGCCGGCGTGAGACCTACCTCTGCTATGTTGTAAAGCGCCGGGACAGCGCTACATCGTGCTCCCTGGACTTCGGATACCTGCGCAACCAGGTACGGGGAGCGCCTCGCCCTCCTGTTCTGCCACCCACACTGAGGTGCGTGAGGCTCCAGTGTGCCTGGGGCAGCAGGGAACAGAGGGCTGTGACAGCAGCACAGGCACACCCGGACGCTGTGCCGGTACACGCTGTTTGAGGGACGCAGCCTCCAGGTAAACCTCTACTTTGTGCTGCTCCCAGGTGTGTTACCAGCGAGACATCCACACTCCCTGCTGTTTTACCAGCCTGCCTACCCTCCTGCTTAGCTCCCGCCCATCCCGTTGGTACATCCCTCCGCATCAGTGCCCTTATGTACCACCGTGCCTTCTCCCCGTGCGCGCTGACCCAAGAACACGCCCCCCACCTTGTTTCTCCTCCTCTCACACCCCATCCACGCCACACCTCCCTCCTTGCCCCTCTTACGCCCTTCTCCCTCCCCGCCACCTCACGCCTCGGTCCTCTCTGTCCCCGTTTCCCGAAGATGGGCTGTCACGTGGAGGTGCTCTTCCTGCGCTACATCGCAGCCTGGGACCTGGACCCGGGACGCTGCTACCGAATCACCTGGTTCACCTCCTGGAGCCCCTGCTACGACTGCGCCCAGCACATCGCCAGCTTCCTGCGCTCCTACCCCAACCTGACCCTCCGCATCTTCATGGCCCGCCTCTACTTCTGCGAGGACCGCAAGGCAGAGCCCGAGGGGCTGAGGCGCCTGCACAAGGCGGGGGCACAAATTGCCATCATGACCTTCAAAGGTGAGTTGTGCCGGCAAAAAACAGATGATGGCAAACTAATGATGGGTTAGGGAGACCCAGGAGCAGGGGAGAAGGTAGGAAAATATGCAGAGTGTGATGAGTTAGTGATCCTAGGAGAGGTCAGTGTCCTCTTGAGCACCATGTAACTCCCCTGTACCTTGCACAGATTACTTCTACTGCTGGAACACATTTGTGGAGAACAGGGAACAGACATTCAAAGGCTGGGAAGGGCTGCATGAAAACTCTGTCCATCTCGCCAGGAAGCTTCGACGAATCCTCCTGGTAAGGGCCAATTCTTCTTCCTCGTCCCTCAGCTTGTTCCTACCTTCCTCACTACAATTCCTCTCTGCTCTTGCTGCTCATCCCTGCCATCTGCCATTTTATTCACTCATGTGTCTTCACCTTCCACATTGCTTACTCCTCTTCCCCCAGCTTTCTTCATCTCTCCTCTTTTCATTCACTTCCCCTTCTTCCTCCTCTCATCCCATCTCCTGCCATTCCTTCCTCGTATTCACAGGCTCCTGCTCACTTGACAACTGACCTACCATTTATATTTTGTCCTGCAGCCGCTGTATGAAGTAGATGATTTACGAGATGCCTTTAAAATTCTGGGGCTTTGAAGCGAAAGTCATCAGCAATCAGAAGACTTTGCAAACACTTGTTCTTTGATTTCCAACTCTCCCTTCCAACAGATCTTTCTCTTTTTCCCTCCTTACATCTCTCTTGCTTCCAGCCTTGTGTCTAGAGATAAGACTATCCTTACTGTTTTATTTCCAAGGAGAATTAGGCTGATCTTCTGAAGACACCTTCCCCAGGCTCACACCTTATCCATTGCTAACTGGGAATAGCCAGGACTGCAGTGACATTGCCAGAGAGTGATTTGCCCTCCCTCAGTCCCTGCAGAGCTAATTCAGGTGATCCACTAAATGGAGCTCTGGGTTTAGCCTTGCCCAGGTGGGAGCAGACAGCCTGCAAAACTATTTATGTGACTGTGTTCTCACTGGCACTGCACTGACCTGCACATTTAATGAGGGCTTCGGGGAGCACAACTCTTGGCTCTTAGAGCTGAATTACACTCAGCTGTTCTGTGTCCTTCCTTGTGAAATGATTTATTTCTCCTTCTGGATGTGGGTAGGAAGTTGAAAACCATCACCACTGAAGTGGTATAGCCTGTGTATTAACAGCAAAGTTGGCCAGCTATTGGAAAGCTCAGCTGAGAGTGTTGAAGTGAGTCCTTGACAGCCCAGGTAGCTCAGCTTGAAAACCTCACTTGAAGCCAGCAGGTCTGTCTAAGTGGATTGTGTGCAGAGCACCACAGCTCTCCCTGTGTGGAGTACTCTCCATCCTCTGAACATTTCCTCCTAGACCAGACATGCAATATGCTCCTTCCCCAGCCAGCTGCCTCTGCTGGAGGCACCTTTACAGTCCCACAGTCTTCTGTTTTTCCAGGTCTTTTACTGCCCATAATATGGCCTGCAGTGTCTAGTTGGTGACTGTACTGAGAGCTGGCCAGAAAAAAAAATCCTGGCATAAGCAAAGCTCTATAGCCTGTAGATTGACATCTTCTGTATGGGCAAAAACCAAACCATCCTCCTGCCTGGCAATCACTCTGTTTCCACTAGGGGACCCCATTAGCTCCTGATCTGGTGGACACAGTCATTACATGCTGAAGATAGGAGTTCATAGCACATGCCCTGCTCACCAGCACATTCCTGCCACGTAAATTACAGCTGCATTGTCCTCTCCAGTCCAACCTCTTGAGGCTTTGACAAGGCTGAGTGCGTCCCACACTCTGGGCTCTGTCATGTCCTTCATGATGGCTGCAAGTTCTCTGCTCTATCCTGTTCCTCTTTCTGGAACAGGAAGCTCCTCAAAAACACCCTCTCTGGTGCTAGGCAAGCTGCAGGAGGACAGCAGAGAGCCCTGCTCCTGCAGGGCCTCCTCCTGCTAGGAGAGGTCACAACCAGGTGCATCACAAGCTTCCTACAACTTCAGGCTCCCGAGGCACCCTCAGCTTGAGGAATTTTGACCAGGAATAGCAATGGGAGTCCTTTGCGAAGCATTAATTTGCAAGCATGGTGTTGTATATTTGTTTCATATGGTGCATATTATTTATATAAATAAAGGTCTTACAAACTAGAATCTGGTTTTGTCATTTTTTTGGTATCATGTGGGTGAAGGAGGTAAATTTGACACAAAGGTTTGATGTGTCATCTCTTCTTTCTGATTTCTGCAGACACAGCCTGGAACTATTAAACTGTCTTTGTACTTTTACTTGTAGCTTTGAAGTTATTGACAGTGTCACCCAGATCGAGGCACATAAATCATTTGGGTACTTTGGGAATACTACCAAAAATCTCTGAAGTTATTTGAGATGCTTCTTTCATTGATGGCCAGCCTATTGTCCCCATTCATGACTCGTAATTGACCACGCTGGACACAGAAGTGCTGACCCAATATGCTTCAAAAAAAGAAGAGAAGCAAAGATGTATAAAGAATCTTTGTCTTTCAGCTTTTGATATTGGCCTGTACAACACCATTGTCCTTCTCAGTGAAATTGATAGAAAATTAGCATTTTCTAAAAAAGGAGTTGAGATACTGGCTTCTGCTTAAATTCTGACTAACACTGAGTTGAAGATACTTGTTGAAACATGACAACGGGGGACATTGTACAGGAGGAGAAAAAATGCAATGAGTAAATGCAAGGAACCATGGACTACATGAAGAATACATCCTATGTTTAGGTTCTTCTGAACATAAATCAGATTAAGTTCAGAGTGGACTGTAGAGTTAATCCATGTGATTCAGCTATAGGAATTTAGCTCTTTTGCTACAGAGATTATTTTAACCATACTTTTTCTGTTCACAAATACCAATTCATATTGTTTGTCACGAGATATTCTTTAATTTGGCTTTCTAAATTAATTCAACCTCAAATGCTTTAGGAGTCTCTGCCAAGAATAACTCCCTGGAGGGTGATTGTTACGCAGTAACATTACTTTTTTAACCTTAGATATTTTACTTGCTTTTTAGACTGTGCATATAGTGAACACTTCACTATTGCTTTTATACTCTTGAGGGCCACTTCTCTTTACAGCCTTATGGAGATTGTGGGTGTGCTCTTCTTGCTGTCTCTTTCCTTTATATGCACCTGGGCAAAAGCTAAGCTCTCAAGGGGACTGCGGCAAATATACCTCCAGCCCCAGCTGCCTGAGCTGTGGGAAATGGGGGCTTGTGATTTCTGGGAGGACATTTCCCCCCCAGACTGCAGGGAACAGCCAGAGCAGGGGCCTTGGTGCTGGCTGAAAACCCCAGTCTCGCTTGACCTGCACGCCACGGTTGGCAGCGATGAGCAAGGCGCAGGCACATCCCGGCAGCTGCAGAGGATCGGTCTTTGATAACAGGAGACGGGACAAACGGCATGGGATGGCTGCTGGGGTGGAAAACTGGGCATGGCTGCCACCTCCTGGTGCACGGGGGTGTCTGGCACCCTGCGTGAGCTTGGAGGGATGTTGCTCCATGCTGCGAACAGCTCCCAAAGCCTGTCTCAGACAGCCCCCAGAACATGCCCACTGAAGAGCAGGACACTGACATCATTCCCACAGCTGCACACAGCGTTACTCCAGGTCAGTACACGGCGTCCTTGGACTTTGCAATAATAAGAAACAGATTATCATTAAACAATGCAAGGCATGCTCCAGACCCTTGAAAACACAAGCATGTCTTCTCCCCACCTGCTTTCTCTTCCTCTCCTGCATGCTGGTACTTGGAAATCAGGATAGAAAGGGGTTTCAGTGTCATGGATTCCAGTCCCTTGCTACTTGTCCCTTCGGGGGGGTTTCAGCCTAGATGTATTTGTGTCCAGCATTGTCTTTTGAGTATGTTTTTCTACTCTCCCTGGTGCTGACCCTTTAGCGTTCCTATGAGCAGAAATGCCATTATTTCATCACGTATGTACTAAATATTCACAGTGATGGAAGTCACATTTGATTCACAGAAGAAACATGAAGTGATTTGGCAGAGAAGAGACCAGACAATGAGAGCAATGGTGAGCAGAGCCTGTGCTGGGGAAGGAGAAAGTGGGTTGCTGCAAGAGCAGAGGTCATAGCAGATGGGGAGGCACCAAAGGGTGGCAAGTATTTTGAAGGCTGCCCTTGGCTTTTAAACTTCTCATACACTTCTCTCTCAGGCATGTTTCCTCTCAGGCTTCCAAACCCTCATCAGATATAGCTAAAACTGCATTGCTGTTGCTGCTGTTGCACCCAGGTTCCAGCACAGGGAGGGTGTTGGTGTTTCCTCACTATAACCTTGTCATTAATTCACAATTAAGAACTATCCCACTCTACAAGCTAGCACAATGCTTTTACCAGTCCAGAGGCCCAGAAGAATTTGAGAGCAGACCAGCTGTCTTCTGCTGTTGCCTTTAAAGCTACCAGTGGGGTAGACCCACCTCTAGGCTCTCACATGCCAGTAGGGGCACAGCAGGGATACAGCAGATTACAAATTCACTCTGGCAGATAAAACTGGTGTGAAAAACTTCACTGGGCTGACTTGGAACTGGCAAGCTTCCAAACAGACTACGGAAGGTTTGTCCTCCTGCCTTCAGTGGGAAAGGGCTGAGCCCTGGGCATGAATGGTTGTGGACCCTGCTGTACTAAACTACACATTGATCAAGGAATTTGATTGCTCCCTAAGGAAACAAAGAGTAAACACCATAATGTTCAGAAAGAGGGCATGTGACATCCAGTATGAGGCCCTGGACAGGGGGAAGAAAACTTGAGCTGTGCTATGCATTGCTCAGAGTTATTTTATTTGATTAACGTAGGAGACACTCCCCAGCCAGCTGTGCTCAGCCTTAGATACACTCTCATACTGCAGGGACTGGAGCTGCTTCCTCAGCCTGCAGCTTTTCTGGCTGTCTTGATGGTCTGCTAAACATCTGGACATGCTGGCATGGCCAAAGGATGCTATAAGCATTAATAAACTGGAAGAGATAGGCATGGTTCCCACCAGCCCCTGCCTCGTTCTTCAAGTTACCCTTTGTGCATGTTGCAGATCCCAGCATCGGCACATTCCCCTGTGGGATCACACAGTGGGCCTCCTGCTCGAAGAGGCTGGGAATCACGACACATGGAACTCCCCACACGATTCATTCAGATGTTCTACATCATCTGCAGTTCAAATTCAAAACTGCTGCGAGACCCAACACACCTGTATCTTCTTTTTGCCTTCTGCCAGTAGAGAGAGCTCAGAGCTTTCAACATCTCCTACCTCACCATTCCACTCCATGTTTTCAGCTGGAAAAGCAGAGACTTTCTACTTTGTTCCCCTAGTTTGCAATGAACAGCTGTGTCTCCAGAGTGTGGCATTAAAAGGGAAGGTTGTGTTCCCAGGCGCTGGACAAGAAAAGGAAAGTTTCCACAGAGCTGTCATTTTCCCTTTTATTACACTGGTTTTACAGCCATAAATAAAATTTACACTCATAAATAAAACCTTAAAATGAAGTGTTATTACAGTATTGCATAAATACTCTTAAAGCATGAAACATTTTCTGAAACATACACATGTACCCATAAAAGTGATCTTCATAAGAAATTCTGAAAGCAAGAATGCATGGTTGATTACTTCTTTGGAACAGATCAGAACATGAAAAATGTTACATGCTGGCCTTTCAAGAGGGCACTTGCAGAATCTGATTGCAGAATCAGCAGACATGGAAGGCCTGATTATGGGGCATGGCCTCCATCCCCACTGGACTCTCAGGAAGCTCTGTAAAGACCCAGAGCACTGTGTCCTGGATGTAGCCTGGCTACATCATCCAAGCTTCTTGATGGCTTTTCACGTGCTCCTTCTGCTCTGTCCAATACTTAGCAATGCCCAGCCAGTGATAAGAGTCTTCTCTGGTGGGAGCAAGAAACTTATCAAGGCTGCAGCAGAAAAGACTGCCAGGGATTGGATTTTCTGGTCTTGTATTGATGCACAAAGCGAGCTTGGAAGCAGGGTGGTGATGCTTGTTAGCATTCAGTTTGCCAGAAGTGGAGGAAGCCCCTAGGAGGAAAAAAAAAATTAAAAATTAGATACCAAAAGCTTAAGCTGCGTCTTCAACATGATAGAGAATTTGAAAATAAAGCATCTAGTCCAAGAGATCACTCTGATCCTCCTTCAGTGTGTTAGGTAATCTCCCTTGGGATACATTTTTCCAGACAACAGGGCAGCACCTCATAATTTACCGTGCCATGTACGCCACTCCTAGAAATACAGACCACTTAGAAACAGAAGCATTTAAAGGGTGGCAACTTGCATAGCTGAATGCAGGGGAAGCAGAGCTGGATCCTGTGGAAAGGCAGATTTTTGGGGGGTTAGAAAGGCCCCCCAGAGGTCTCCAATAGCATGTTTGCAGCATAGCTAACGCCAAGGCTGGATCTGGCAGCTCAGAGGAAAGTTCTCATTGTCTCCACAGATGGAGGTGACAGCCTCTCCAGGTTCCAGTACCTCACCATTGTCAGGGGAGACTTACTTCCTTCTATCCTGTTGGAATTTCCCTCGTTGCAGCTTGTGTGTGTTACCTCATTTTTCCTCTGTGCATCATCAAGGAGAGTTTGGCTATGTTTTTACTGCCTTTATGTCGTGGAAACCTGCAGTTAGATCCCGCTTAGCCACCTTCTCTATAGGTCTAGGAAAGCCCATTCCCTCAGCCTCTCCTCGTAGGGCAAGTGCTCCAGCCCCCTGCCCTTTGCAGTGGTACTCCACCAGATCCCCTCTGGTTCCTCAGTGTCTTTCTTCTCCCAGGGAGGCCAGGGCTTGATGCAACAGTGTGTATTTCTCTGGAGCACATGCCTGGAACTCACTCACCTCATTACACCTCTGCGTAATTCGTAAAACGGGGCAGGATGTTCAAAAGGGCTGAGCACACAGACATTCCCATTCCTTCTGTGGAGGGTTGATAGAACTATCGATGATGGGCCCTATTCACCTTCATTTGAGGGGTGGCTTGTGTTTAGCTGAGACAGCAGAGCAGTTGAGCAAGCGCCTGACTGCCAGCAGGCTTCCTAGCCAGCAGGACTCTACAGAAATCCCCAAGGCTGCCTGGTTGGGACAGGCAATTTGTTAGCTGGCTCTTTAAAACCAAGACCTGAAGGGCAGATTCCCCTTGTACTGCTGCATGGGGAACCGTGCTGAGTCAGCAGCAGCTTGTCAGCACTCACGAGCATTTAGCAGACAGCTCTGCTCAGCTCCCGTCAAGCACCGCACCATGCACTTGATTGTGCGTAAGTTGCTAAATTATTTAATCATCTCAGGCATTAGGAGACTCAGACAGGCTGAAAGCCAAGGGGAAAATGTCTCCTAAACCATTACATTGCATAAAGTACTTTGTTAGATCAGCTGATTGACTGGATATTGCCACTGACTGTCCATCCTCTCACCTGAATGTCTTATTCAGATTAAAAATGGAAAGGTGAAATCTTGAGGTACTGAAAGTCCTATGGAATGTTTGGGGTGGCTGGAACTGAAATGAAGTGTAATGTGTAGCTTTTCCTCAGGCAGAAATGAAACAGGGCATTTATAGTGTCCTACAAACAGGTCAACTTTGTGTCTGTGGCTCCAAGTTCCTGCCTGTATTATGCAGCTGTGTGCATCCCTTCCTCCACCTCCTGCCATCCATTCTGCACAGAGGGACCAGTTCAAGCAAGAACTGGCTTGCCCCACAAAGGGTGGCTGAGCCCCACAGTTAACTCCAGACCTGGTCTTCTCTCCTGTTCAGTAGACCACCTCCTCTTTCTTGCAGAGTAGGATATCAGGCCGTACAAATAACTTCTGCAGTTGTATGGATTGCAAGAAATAGGGAAAGCAGACCTTGGTCATATGATACTCTTATATGTAAACTCTGATCCTGAAGGTAAATCCACCCATCTGGGCTTTTGAACTTGCTCAGAACTTAACTAAAATCCATGGGCCCGTCCTGAGAGGCAAAAAGAGAATACTTGAATCATGATTACAGGGCTGAAGGAGCTTTTGAGGTAAAATAGCTCTGGTAAGCTGCAAGCTAATAAACTGGTAGCTGATTCATGCAAAGGGGTGAAATAATGCACCCTTTCCTTAGTTAAAATCTGAGAGTACTGCTAAATCTCTTCTCTTCTCTGCTCCTGGCCACAAAGGCACAATGTAGCAGCACAGTCCTTTGGCATTCTGTTGCCTTCTTGGCCCTCTGCTTATGCAGCATCAAGCCCATGCTTATTTTTCCTACTATCATTTCTGCCAACACCATGGCTGGGCTCATCCAAACCTCCTCTTCCTTGGATTTTTTGCATTTATTTTCACTCTTGGTGTTTTCTTCAGGTGTATACTAACCAAAAAGATATGAAAGAGTTCTGTGCAATTCAGAAAGTAGTATACAATGACGTTCTGGGGCCAATAATCATCTTCTCCAGGTTGGTATGCAACAAAATTCCTCCAGCAGTAACTGTAATCTAAGAAGAGAGATACTCAGTCACTCTTGATGAAAGGATGCCCAGTTCTTTCTTCATTAACATGTCAGTGAGTCATTTGTTTCTCAGTAAGAATACAGTAAAAGACAAAGATATTCATACAAGGGATACACAAATAACTACACAAATAAGTTAGTGGAAAGGGGAACCAAAACTCTACAGATAGCAATATGTCTAAAAAAGAATTGCCAGAGAAATTGATCATTGTGGTGGCTTGGGCAATTCTTATCACAAATAGCACACTCTGGCATAAAGCCAGAGCACATTTGCCAAGAGCAAAGGAATCAGTGAGTGGCAGGAGTGAAAAAGGAAGTGGGACATGCAGTCAGAGCTGGTCAGGCTCTCCTTTTGGCAGCCTTGTGCTTGAGAACACAGCTTTGGTCTGACAAGTTGCTTCAATCATGAATCTGTCTGACTGACACCAATGATCAGGGAAAACCTGGAGTGAACACTCTAACATTTAGCAGTTTCATGTTGATCTTAGTGTTGATAGGGTGGGCAGAGCTTCTGTCACTGCTCTGGTGGTATAATCCCAGAGACAGTACCCCCAAGATAAGCAATATCCTTTAACATTTACATTTGACCTGGTGGGCTTTCTAGTTACACACTCCAGTGGTAAGTATCCACAGAAGTATGTGAGGTTCATCTCTTCAGATATACATTTCTTTTTGTGAGCTGCTTGTCTGGACTATTTTTACAGCCAAACATTAACCAGGCAAGCAAGATATATGCACAAAAAGGCACACCCACAAGACATGTCATCTGTGATGCATCATCTGAAAGTCTCCTTTAAACAGTTTCCTTCTCTTCTCTAGCTACCAAGGAAAAGCAGTTATTTGATGCAACTGGCAAGCTGATCTGCATGTGTATTCTAGGAGGGACAGGTTCTGTCTTACACCCAGGATTTTTCACTGCATATAAAGGAGGTGTAGATGGCTAGAGAAACCTCTAACTCTCCATGTTCGGATTTGGCAAGAGGAAATGACCATGCTGGTCCTGCTGCTGTACAGGACTGGGGAAGAAATAAGGCAGAAGAGAGTGACATTTTTGTACTCACTAATCCTCCCCAAAGCAAGTCCTGACCTCTATTACAAACTAAGAGTGCACACAATCCCAGAACTTTCAATCCACACTTAGACAAAGAGTAGCTGGGTTACCTTCAAGATGCATGATACGTATAGCGACTCTGTTCATTATCAGGTTGCGGAGACCTTGTCGGTTACGGGGATCGTGGTGCCTGAACAGCTTGGCTGCATATATTGTCAAGGTCACATTAGGGTGTGACCTCAGGAACTCCAGAATCCTCTCGGAGCACTTTCCACAGGGAGTAGTTGAAAGGAACCAGGTGATGGAGCAAGGAACTTGCGGCCTGTCATTGAAATGATTTTCCAAGAAGTTGACTTCAGCATGTTGTCTATGATTGCTTGAGCACCAGTTCCTCCAGATGGAACCTCTTCTCCACCTCATTTCATACAGCAGGTACACCACCCGCTGATGTTGGCTAGGCGAATAATTTCTTTGGAAGTCTCTTGGCGGTATCTTCCACCTGAAGAAGAGTACCAGCAGTACTGTGATCCCAAGATTTCAGTGATGTTCAGTCCCATTGTGCATTGCCTACTCTCAGTATCAGCCAGGCCTCCCACTCCCAGCTTTTCCCATCCGAAATGAGCAGCTTGAAGAATGTTGCAATTTAGCGATCTAAATCTGGAATTCGATGAAAACTTCAGAACACCCCCAGCACCTCCTTGAGAACTGCTGGGTGGGTAAGCAACCCCATCACCACTCAGAGATCAGCACCAGTCAAAGCAGTAAGGCAACTGGAAAGGAAGATTGAGGAAAGGGATAGTAAGAATAAAACAAGGCACAGGGCTATCTCTGAAAATTGCCATGGAGCTCAGGCAGCAGTCAGTGACAGAGCTACATCTCTTACCCTTGGTTGTTCTCTCTGGATGAGGGATCTGTACAGAAAAGATTTGTGAGTCACTGAGGATAGCAGGTCAGAAAACAAAATTTCCTCTACACTTTCTGTCCAGACCTCTTTCAGTCTATACACTCCCTGCCCAATCTCTTTTCTCTAAAAGGGCTTATTCAGTAATCACTGCCCAGCAGGATAGGCACTCTGGGTTGCAGGAGGTGTGGATTCCTACCTGGAAGTTGAACCTGATGGTTGTTCAAGCTAGGTTGTACACGAACCCCTGTTCAGTTTAGCACATTATGGTTGATTGTGTAAACACTCCAGCTTAAATTCCCTGATTTTGGCAGTACTGCATCTGTTTTTCCCTGACTAATCAAAGAGCAGAATCAAATCTCTTATCGCTTTAAATCTTCCAAACCACTTCTACGAGACAGGCAAAACTTGAGCCATTTTCCTATTGGTACTCATAATTTTGGCAATCTAGACAAAAACATTTTCACAACGATCTTCCCATCTTTACTTAATCTGTAACTTTTCCAAAAACTAAAAAAAATCAATGCCAAGAAAGAAATACCAGTACAGAAAGGAGGGTGATTTCTGACTAACAAATACATACAGGGTGGCAACGCAGACCTGCCTGATTATGCACATTTTATCTCCCTTAGTGGCAAGCAACTTTGACCCCATGACTTATTCATCCCTTCCCAGCTGAGGGTCTAGAGAAAAACAATTGCAGGTGATCAAAGCTACTTATTTATTTTGTAAAAATCCAGCGATAGAAAACTTAAGGAACTAGGAACCATCATTTTACTTGATAAAATAATTAATTTCATTTTTTAAATTTTTAAGTGTATATAAAATAAAAATAATTTATTTTAGTTTTAGTTTTTATGTATTATACATAGTATAATAAAGATTTCTTTTAAAATTTACCTAGAATTAAGATACTAAAGGCATTTTTCCACAGTTTATCTCTTTAAGATGAGAAATTATGAATTATACAGAGTGAAATTACATTTTAACAGGAAGAAAATAGTTTTCCACATCAACAGAGACATGATCAACTCCTTGTACAGCCTTATTGCCCTGATTCTTTAAGAAGAATATTCTAGTTGTTTATCACAATGAAAATAAAATAGATTAATAGATAAGCTAACTAAATTGCTCCATCCTTAAATGCCTTTCAGATCTCTTCCCACAGCAAAAGTTCTTCGGGATTTTGAATTCTTCCTGCCATACTAAGATTAACAAAATTATATTAATATTTTGAAGCTGGACCTAAGACTCAAGGTATGGTAATGTGTTCAAAGACATAAAATACGAATCCACATCTGTCTGCTGTGTATCCTCATGTGCCAACAAAACACATTTGTGTCTATGCTCCAGTCCTTTAGACACAACCACAGTAAATATCTACACTTGAATATGGAGAAACAGGCCTGCCTTTCACATAAATGTACTTACCTCTGCCACTGACAGCAGCCATGGTTATTTCTGGATTTGTGTGTCTCTTCCTGGGAGACTGGTGTGCCTTTATTAGTCTTACATTAGTTTCAGTTTCTATTCCTGAATCAGAATACTGATCTTTGGGCCTGACTAATGCTGCTTAGCTGAGTATTTCCTTATGGTGATTTTGTTCATGCTTACTTGCACTACCTCACTGACTGAAGCTGAAAGCGAGTTCCTGGCAGCAAAGAACTGCAAATGGGGGAGATCCCACTCAGAAATTGATCTGGCTTTGAAAATACAAGGTTACCTTCCAGAAGCTGGAATTAACAGGTGAGCCACCTTTTGCAGTGCAGACAGAAATTACATTTCTTTTTTAACTCTAGCTCCAGAACAGAAAAGCAAATCTTCTCCAGTCACCCCAATGCAACAAGAAAGAAAAGCATCGACAAAAATGGCATCAAGCCACATAGCTGTGGCATGGCATGTCACTTTTCTGACACCCAGATGCCACGAGGAAGTTGGACAGAACCCAATGGAAAGAGGGAAACAGAAGACATCATGTGCAAAAAGCCTGTGAGTCTGTGGAACTCCAGCAGGTGGTGGTGGTTACTGCCATTTCCCTTCATGGGACTACTGTGGAGTTCCAAGGACCTCTCATACTCCCTTGAGCCTGGGTCCTCACTTAATCAAGGAAGACACTCCATGTGTGTGACCTCTGAGCTGTGGTCAGTGACTGAGCAGCCACTCTCAGGCTAACTCTAAGCAAGCTGCCCAGTATCCAGGAGAGCTTTGGCAGTGGACACCTTGTTGTGAGCATCCAGATATTTTTGAAATATCATAACTGAGAAGAGATTTGTACTCATGTGGACACTCTGAGAGCAAGACCTGAGCCACCTGTGGGGCATCTGCAGAAGCTGTTGGTCATGATATCAGTTCGCTGATGTAAACAGAACAGACATTTTCCAGTGCCCTGAGAAATCTGCTCAGCATTATGAACTGGGCGTCACCTTCCTGTGATCAGTTCTGTAACTCTCACAAGATACAGCCTAAGATTATTTCCCATTTAATCTAAAAAATGACTGAAACAATGCTAGTTTCTAGTGAGATGCTTTCCTCTGACTGACACACCCAAAACCAGCTTGGTGAGGAAAAGGATTACGAAAGAATTCTTCATGTGGCTCAGGTAGAATCAGTCTCTGTCACTTACAGTTTTTTCTGGTTTTGTGACACAATTATTTTGCGGCTTGATGCAGGCTGTAGAGATCCCTGGACAAAGCCATTGCCTTCCTCGGTGCCAAGCCAGATGCGGGATTGTAACGCTAAGGGAATGATTTATTTGTATTCTCTGCAGCAAGCTCCCAGTATTCTATTGTCACGAAGTACTCAGTGTCCTGCCAGGGCAGAAAAAACACATAAGTGCACATGAATGGTGTAATTCAGAGGGAGTAGGGATTCAGGCACTGGCAGGACTCTCTGTCAAGGAGAAGACTAGCTGTGGCAGGTCATCAGGCAGTGCCAACACGGAGTCTGCCCTCGGGGCCTCTTCTGCTGCAAGGTCACTCCTCACTTCTCCGCACAGAATTGTTCCCCAGTTGCATTATGTGGTTGCATTATTTCCTACCACGGAAGAGTGAAGGGGAGCGACTCAAACACTCAGAGATTCTCGAAACAAAAACGTGATTGACTAATGTGGTTTTGAGTTAGTGGACATGATCCTCAGTAAGACCAGGAATGCTTTGGTGCTGTAGTACTCTGTGCACTGTCCTCTCCTCACAGTAAATATTCACAAATAAGCAGGTGTGAATTAGGTTTAGAGATCATTAGTCTGATCTGCAAGAAATGGCTTCATTAGCAGCAGTAGTTCCTGACAGAAAACCAGCGACGTGCCACAGAAAGTGGAGAGAGAAAAATGAGTCCAAGCAGGAGCAGGGAATTAGCAATGCAACATTTTCAGGTGTCTCCAGGAAGTTGAATGTGCTGTATGAGATGGTGGAAAGCCAAAAGGAAAAAAAAAAAAACCTGGAAATATTGCTCTGTTAGTCCTGTCAGCCTAATGTGAGAAGAAGAATCCCGTCCAAATTCAGTAGTTGCTTTAACCCTAATAAAATCAGAAAGACAAGGTTGCCACACAACCTTGTGAATTTTCATACTTCTAGAAGAACTTGTACATTCTGTTTATGGGGACCATGCTTCAGTGAGTCAAGAGGAGGATGATGACCTCCAGAAGGATCATTCAGCTAGGTGGGAAACCTGTTTCTTGGTTTTCATGAGCAACCAGAAGTAATCCAGTATCCCTTTAAGTTGCTACGTGCCAGCAGCAAGGGTTATCTGTATAGGTGGAGTCTCTTATTACTCAAACGTTTAACCGTGGCAAAAGTTTTTACTCTACTTCTCATGCAGTCAATTATGCCCCCTTATAGAAGTTGCTTAAGGTAATATAAGAGATAAATGTGGAGGTGGCTCATGATGCTGAGCTATTGGTAACATCTGAATATATCCCAACCACTCCAGCAAAGGAATTTTTTTAAATAACCACCACCCTCATATGCATGCCTCAGGAACCTGAATGTGTTTTGAAGGAACATACACAGCAAAAGGCACACAGAACGGTGGGCATACACTCACTCATGCCTCCTTTAAACACCAGATTCCTTAGACCTTCACGAGAATATTCTCTTTGGTGGTAGTAGAGCCATGCTGGTTCACACACCAGATTCACCAGGGAAAATAATCTAGAAGCTCGGCAGTTTCTTCAGAACATTTTAGACAGGGCCTCCAGGATGCACACTAAGTGATAGAGAGGTGGACAGAGCATCAGGGAGCTAGCTCCCTGCAGATGTCTCCCGGGAAAGAGATTGCAGCAAAACGGGTCTGCAGCGTGACTATTACAGAGGCGTTGTCTGCTGATGGACCACCCCCTTTTCTCAAGCGTCTTTTGGCTTATCTGACACTCGAAGCCCAAGATGTGCATATGGTAACAAATTTGGACTGAGACAGAGTCCTAGAAATGGAAATACATGGAAAAAAATTAGGGAAAATGGACAGATTAGGGAGGAAAAGGAGCACAGAAGGAAAGTTAAATAAGACATCAAAGAAGGAAAAAGGGACAAGGTTGAATCAGCTAAGATCCCAATTTGCAAATCTCTGAGGATTTTACAGGTACTGAGCTTTTTATTCTCTGGCTGAATGATCTATTGGAAAGAGGTGAGAATCACCAGGTGGAAGTCTGGAAGCAAAGAGAAAGGTTAAATTTAAATGTGACAAAAGCCTGGGGCTTATGCCACAGAGGCTTAAGTCTCAACCTCCACTTACAGGCTGCCTCCTGGACTTAATTTGAAATGGTAAATCCTGTGTTAGTTCAAGTGTTCTGCTGCTGACACATTTGACAGTAAAAGGAAAATCCACTGTATGTTTACTCGGATTTAATGGAGTTTTCTCAGTAGGTATCTATATTTTTTATGGAAAGAAAAACCTCACAGAGCCTTGTGTCAGTTATTCTGTGATCTCCACATTTTAAAAAGGCTAAAATGTGTTTATGTATGAACCTATACGTATGAATTCACACTCATGAAGATATTTACGGATATTTACAAATATGTGTATGCACAATAACGCATGTAAAAACAAGCTTGTAGATACACAAATGCATCTCCTTGGCATATTACTTTGCAACTCTGATAAGCACACCCACCCGTGGCTCTTTTTTCTCTCCCAGAACCTTTGCTTTCATTTCCTCTGCAGGCTGCACAGCATCACCATACCTTACCGAGACTCTTGTTCAGCCTCCGTACGTGGAAACCGAAACGTAAGAGATTAAGATAACTGGTGGCACCCTGCCACTGCTGGGTGAGCTTTATGAGGCTGACTCTGAACAACGAAGTGCACTGGCAGCCAGCCATAAGGATGTGCAGGCAGAGCTCTTTCAGGCGAAGTGAAAAATAACTGGCTGGTGGGAAGGAAGTACCTGCATGCTCACTTCAGTAACAAAACATCCTGACATCCTTGTAATATAATTTTTTCACATTAACTGGTGAGGTGGTAAAAATCAAAGAGTTTCCCAGATCATCAAAGATCGTTCATGAGGAGTCAGCGTGGAAAAAAAAAAAGCAGCAAGTGAGAATATCTGTATTTTGGAGTATGTTTTTCTACTCTAAGCAGCCCTTCTACAATCTTCTCACACTACTTTCAGTCACAGAAGTTCTATATTTATCTTTCTAATTCTGCTTCATTTCTATGTCTTTGTTTCAATGCACATGCTTTGTCAAAGCACTAAGCAGAACAGTAAGTACCCCAAACCCAGTGGGGATTACTGTCCATGCTCTGCTTGAGAGCTTGAGTCAGTCATCACACAACTGGCAGAGTTTTAAATATGAGGGGGACCACATAACCAGGTGGACTTCACTTGAGAGAAAGCAATGATTTTCTACAGGTTGTACCAAGGAGAGCGTTCAGAGCAGCTCTAGACACTTTCAGCTCTGAGATTTTCTTTTCCAAGCACTCAGGGATTGCTCAATGACAACAATATATGGTTAAACTCTCCCCAAAATTCACCTGGAAGCTGCAGCTGTCATGGGAGGCAAAACCTCCATCAAAAGCAGAAAACATTTACCAGAACCAGGCATTACAACCACTGGGCACCATCAAGGATGGAGTTAATTTTCTTCATAGCAGTCCATGCTAAACATATTAGCTCCTGGGCCATCTGTGGGCAGCGTGTCCACAGTGGAAGCCACAAGTGAGGGTGGTCAAGACAACAATTTTTATTTTTTTTTATTAAGTCCTCAGGGCCCCGAGAGGCACAGACCATAATAACTGCCTTTGTGTTTTATTGTGAAAACAATTTGGGGTTCTTCCTTGCTCACGACCTTGGAATGTCACAAGCCTGCTTTGGCCAAAAGCTGGTTACAATGCAAACAGGGGCTGAGTGTGGTAAGACAAGGCCAACAGGACAGTGTAAACAAGAACTAAGGAAAATGAGCCTTGGCACAGACAGGGCATCAACAAGCTACAGAACCACCCCCAAAGTTGCTGGGAAGGTTATACTGTGATATCATTTCTCTGGCAGCCTGTGCCAACAACTAGTTACACTGGAGACTGAATGGGGAACACTTGGTCCATTTTGTAAACTTTGCTCAGCAGTTTCACATCGTCTGTGTTTCTCTTTCCCACCCCCGCCATAACATCTTGTGTGATCAGTTTTCTCTGCCTCCTTAGATACACCTTAAAAGCACAAGGGGTTTCCAGTGGATACATCTAGTGGCCCAGTTCCAGGATGGACTTGCAAATAAAAACAATTACTTACTTGCTTCTTCTAGCTATCTGAGCGGAGATGCTGAAATGCAATGGCCATGGATACTGCAATTGCCGTTCCACAGTCACACCCCTTGGTGGATGGAGGATTGGCTTCTGTTGAATGGAGCATCTGTGGACTTCTGAAGCTGCTTTTTAAGATCAAGTGCTGCTGTCAGTTACATGTCATAGCTCCCACTGAGACAGTGGAAAATCCTCTAGTTAGCACAAATGCAGACTAGTGTTTCAGTGATGAATGATGAGACATTATTATAGCAAGAACTGACACTTACTGTGATTAGTTGATCAGCTTAATACAGAGACAAGTGCTTATTTACGTGGCTAACTATAAGCTTCCGGAATTTTCTGCTCCAGTAAGCTGTGGATGCAGATGGCAGTACAGGGTGAAAACAGGTCCATATAGAGACACTAAAGGGAAGATGCAGGGTTCCCAAATGCAGTCATTGTGGGTATTGAGGTAGTGGGACAGGACCATGAAAAACCGCAGCAAGTGGCCAGGATTGTCTGCTCTCTGTAAAAAACACCCACTCTGTCACTGCTAGATACAGTGTCTGGACTGTGCTTTCTGCCCTGTTTGGGCGTTTTCTGTGGTTTTAAGTCCACTTCTGTTCCTCTTGCATCATGAGGTAGGACACAAGGCTAGCTGAGAGGACAGCAAGTCTCCAGAGATGTTCCTTTTGGCATCCTGATAATCCCTTGCCAGAGGATAGGCCCTGGAACCCTAGGAGCCCTGTGTTGGAAGACCACAACTGAGGGGATGATAAACCCAGAGACAACCTTGAACTGGTTCAAGAGTGGCTGCTCCAGACGGATGCACATAAATCTACGGGGCCTGATGGGATTTGTGCCAAGGTACTGAAGGAGCTGACCATAATCATTGCAGGACCTTGCATTCCTTTTCAATGGTCTTGGGAGTCTGGAAAGGTTCCAGGTCAAGTGGAAGATGGCAACGTTGTTCCAATTTTCAAGATGGGTAAGAAGGAAGACCCTGGTAATTACAGGCCTGCTAGTCTCACTTACCAGTGCCTGGTAAAGTTATGGAGAAGGTTATTCTGAGAGACAGATACCAGGTCCTGAGGGGGATGTCCTGGACCACCTGCTCTGAGGTAGCCAACATTTGGGATAGCCTTGGGCTAAATTAAGGCAAAAAACACCAAGTGATCAATTAGAAAGTTTTATTTATATAGGCCGCAGCAATTTAAACCGTATGGTAGATTCAACAGCCTCTAGCAGCAACAATTTAAAACATTTCCAAACAGCCTGCCACTTAAACCTTTCTGAACAATGTGTGGCAACAGCAGTCTCTGAACAGCCTGCAGCAGCAGTGAGTTAAAACTTTCAAGCAGATGAAGAAAGGAAGAAGGAAAGACAGTAAAATAGAGGTAGAGCAAAAAAGATCTGGCCTTGTCCAGTTTCTAAATACAGACAGGTAAGTCATTCACATCTTTCACCGAAGAGTACATATATCATATTGCTAGTAACATTTAACCTTCGGTCAGAAGGTTCATCTGGAGGTGAACTTTGGCTCAAGGCCCGTTTTTCAGGCCTCAGTCAGGGCCTGTTGTTCAGGCCTCAGTACTTCACCTTCAGGATAAAATGTCCAGCACACAGCTAGGTAAGTCCACAGGCCTTTGGGTGAGCAACTGGCTGATGGCTCAAAAAGTTACAGTAAATGGGATTACATCAGGCTGGTGACCAGTCACCACTGGGGCTCTTTGGGGCTCATTTTTGCAGCCAGTGATCTTCAACATTCTTATCAATCATCTACATGGAGGAATCAAATGCAGGAACCAAAATTAAATCATTTTGCTGATGATACTAAACTAGGAGGATCTCTGGATTCCCTTGAGGCTAAAGAGGCCCTGCAGAGCGATCTGGATACTGAAGAGCTGCGCAGTCACCAGCCGTATGAAATATTACAAGAACAAGTTCTGGATTCTCCACTTGGGACAGGGTAATCCTGAAATTTAAGTAATCCTGAAACCAGTGAGCAGTGATAGGACTGGTGTAAATGGAATGAAGCTGCATTAGTGATGTTCAGCTTGGACATTAGGAAAAGGTTCCTCACTGAGAAGGTGGTCGGTCACAGGAACAGGCTCCCCAGGGAAGTGGTCACAGCATCAGGCCTGTCAGAGGTAAGGAGTATCTGGAGGATGCTTTTAATCATGTTTAGTTTCAGGTAGTCCTGCGAGGAGAAGGGAGTTGGACTGATGATCCCTTTGGGTCACTTTCAACTTGAGATATTCTGCGATTCTCTGATTCTATACATGAAGACCCTGACATGGAAATAGAAGTATGACATTTAGATGCTCCAATTGCACTTTGAACCTTCTGTGATTTGAAAGGGACATAGCAGAAGCAGTCTATTAGTTGTAATAGCCCAGGATGCTACTCTTCCACATATACCATATAAAATCGATTTCCCTAAAAACCAATGACCCACATAGCCATAGATTTCTTTCACTCTCATTCACTAAAAATAGCATTTGTCAGAAAGTTCTAATACATTGAAATCAAAATGCTGCAGCACTTATATTAGTTTTGCTAGATTTTTTTAAATACAGTCCTTCCAGGCCAAGGATGTGGACCTGTTCATTCAAGCAGGGTCTCCTGTCTCCAAGGACACAAACTTTCAGCACTGTTGTTGAACACACTCTCTCTTCTCTCTCCTGCCTTTCATGAGGTCTAGCACAAAAAAAAAAAAAGGCTGAATTTTCCCAGGATACAGACATTCTGTTTTGAACAGCTTTTCTCATCTCACAGAAACTGTACCCTTCCAACCAGCCACAGAAGTTAGTGAATGGAATCTGGAAGGGACTTTATTGAAGTATGCAGGGGCCCAGTGACTGGGGGGTGTCAGAACACTGCAGACATTGACAGAAAGGGGCTGAGTAGCACCACCTGGCGAACTGAAACTCATGCTCAGATCCAGGTTAAAAAGAAATCTGGTAGAGGGTTTCTCAGATGAGACTGGAGTTCCAGGTAAAAATCAACTAATTTCCCACACTGGAACCCAAAGGAGAAAAACTGCACTCTTAGCTTTTCCCTCATGATATTGTTGCCTTTTTCAACCTAAAAATGAAACTCAATAATTTTAGTATAGAAGGTAATACAAAAGTGGATTTCTATTTGGAGGCCCCCAGGGGCAGTTATGGAGAACGTCCACAGAAGCCCCCCCGCACGAGGTGAATATAATTTTTATAGGTTGTAGGAAATTAGCATAATTGATAAAAAGCACCAGTTAGGAGGACAAGTGGTGATGCAATCCTCCTCCCAGGTCGAGCTCCTTCTCTGGAGCCCTCCCCCCTTGGTACTAATTGTACTTGTTTATGAAAATGTGTCTTGAAGACCTTGTTCTTAACCTTGGTTCCCAGGAAGAACCGAGATAGGATAGGGGCCTTGTACCCTGTGGGGCTTGGAGCTCTGGAATTTGTTTTGTCTTCCTGGCTAGGGAAAGGGCATGGAAAAGTACTGGGAAAATTAGCTAGAATACAATAGTAGGCTACAGAGCTCCAAATATATGTGTGAAGAATACAGAGAACACATAAAAGAAAAATCAGCAAAAATCAAGATGGCATCAATATGATGGAAAAATATCCACAGTGCTTCTCTCCCAGTGGGACAGGATAGTTCCCATGATTTTAGCATGTTACTTTTTTCAAAAGCCAGCTGCACTACTCTTCAAGGTCCAACTAGGTGTAAGCTAGAGCTACATGTGAACAAGGGCTTCCTTCCTGCTCTTTACAGCTCAGTTGCCCTAGACTGCAAATCATTTCATGTGATTCCCTCTATCTCTCAGAGTGTACTGACCTCAAGGATATCTTCGAGCATTGAACAATTCCTCCGTATCGCTGATTCGAAGTCCTCGAATAAGAAATCATAATCGGCATCTCTTTGTAAAAAGGTATCCCAACAGTAAATGTAGTCTGGAGAAATAGAAGCAAGATTATTAACCTGAGTTTATTCACATACCAGAGAAGCTCAGGAAACAAGGCTTTTTAAGCTCTTCCTATTGTCCATGTCACACAGACAGCTTGTCCATGGACAGGTCAGCTGATGGACACTGTCCACTCCATATTTGGAACCAATGCCATTCACTCTGGACAGTTTGTTTCCCTCCCTTAACTGCAGAGGAGCTCTTCAGCCAGCCTTATCCCAGCAACAGCATTTATTCCCTTAGGACATGGGAGAAGGACCATATCTCCCATTCCCTCAGGAGTGCCGTAAGGATGGTATCTCTTAAAAAGGAGAATTTTCATCCCGATCTAAGGGTTGCTAAGGGTCCTGTCCCTCTTCTCCTGCACTATTTAAACACCTTTTTTTTGGACGCAACACTCATTCACCGCATGGTGATGGTTGTGCCCACAAAGAAGCTGGATAGGATGTGGGGCACCATAGAAGCAAGCCCATACCCGATTCACCCATGCACAAAGTTCACCAGCTCACCCCTCCCCAGTCCCACAAAACTTGGGGAACCTTGCCTTCAATTTCCATGACGTCAATGGTTACTCCCTGCAAGCTGGCAAGATCCCTCAGGCCCTTGCGCGCTGTTGCAGAGCGCGCACCGTAGATCCGTGCTACGTATATTTCTATGTTGACATTGGGGTGCATCTCCAGGAAATCCCGTATTCTATCGCAGCACTTCTCACAGGGGCTCCAGGACAGGTACCAGGTGATGTTACAGACATTGAAACTTCTCAGCTCGAAGATTTCGTCCAGGAAGCACACTTCCGCATGGCGCCTGGAATCATGGTCATTTCTGACCCAGTGTATCCAACCCTTGCCATTTCTACCCCACTGCAGCTCGCACAGTAGGTATGTCTCCTGTGGATACTCGCGGGGATCAAAGTGTTCTCTTAACGCCCACCTAGATATATACATGCTGCAACAGAAGAGAAGCTTCACAGAATCACTGGTTACAACTTTGTTTTCAGTAGTAGTCCAGTACATTAAAAAGGGGGAGGGTGGAGGAAATCAGAGGAGAATTGAGAAGGGCAAAGCACAAGAGAGCAACACAAGGAAAACAGAGAGGCAGACACCAGGCAGGGTAAAGGAACTAAAGGAACCAAACCCTGAACTGCTAATCCTCCCCCTCGTCTACAGCTGCATGTGGAACTTTCACCGCCTCCCTTCCCATGCCTGTCCTCTTCCCCATCGGTGGGAGTATTTCTAAAAGCTCTCTGTGTTTTTTTGTGTGTCAGACATTTCACAAGGCTCCTATGTAGCCCTTTTCAATGTAGGGAGCTGTTACGAATTTTGTAAAAACTAATACAGAAAGAAAAAAGAAAGAAAATAAATGCACTGATGCACTATGAAGCTGAATGTTTCTCCTTATTGGATTCTCTTGCTGTTTGTACTTTCATAAGGATTAGCACACTCAGCACCATCCTATATGAGAGAAGAAGAAAGAAGTGCTCTATACAGAAAGATGCAACTCCCTGGATGGGTATTTTCTGAGTTCAGAAAGGACCTCTAAATATTGTCAGTTAAGGACCTATACAAAGACTGCCAGTGTTGGTCATGAATGTATCGTTTATCCTCAGTAATTATCCATAATACAAAACCAATGAAGTCTCCAGAGGTACTTTGTGGCCTTCGTACAATTGCCTTGTATAGAGATTTATATGAGAATGCACTTCAGATATATGTTTTTCCACATTAGAATAATTCAGAGTAAATCTAGTAGACAACTGATCAGATTCTGAAGAGAGAAGCAATAAGCCTGTAAATTGTCTTATAGATTAGTACTCATTAGTAACAAAACCCAACAAACAAACAAAAAACCAAACCAACCAACTAGACCAACAAAAAAGCACAGCAAAAAAACCAAAAATAAACAAAAAAGTCACAAAACCCCCCAGTCTGAACTAGGGACAAACAAAATCTTGCAGAAAAAGTAACCATCACATATTCTATCTGCAGGACATATCGCCTATGTAAAAAAGCATCTCATTTATCTGAGTCAGTCAGAAAGCTTTGTCTTCTTACCCTGTCTTCTTCCTCATCCCAGTCTCCTACACATTAAAATACATATGCACACAAATCAGTTTATAAACCGCAGAGTGTATCTCTCTTTACCTTCTCCATGTAAACTCCGTTTATATAAACCAAAGAAACCACGCATGCAGATTTCTTTATCAGACTTTCTGTTGAATTTATGTAAATGTAATAACAAATGTAAATGTCATCAAATGTTTAATTCTGGTACAGGAATAACTATTTTATTATATGTAATTCCTTTAGTATGTTGTTTAAATTTAAACACCTGAGAGACAAAAGTGAAGCACAGATTGAATTTTTATACTTTCTCATTTGCGGTGTTAAAAGAGATGCATTCTTTCAATTTATATTATGTTATTAGGAAGTTAATATCTATTAGCTTAAATTTCCTTAAAACTCAATTTTTAGGGAACATATATACGTAATATAATTATATAATATTTTCACAATAAATACATAAAATATGGAACTGGTTGAAGTTCACCAAAGAAAATTCATTTAACTCCCAGTACTCAAGCCAAATCAGTTCATCTAACTTTTACAGAAGGTACCTTTAAGGTTTTGGAAAACAATGTCACAACAGGTTACAGAGATCTGATTTGTTCAAAGGTGTCTGTAGATGTTCCCATCTGATTACAACACACAAAAAAGTTAAAACTTCCAAGTCTTACTTCAACAGGTCTTAAGCACTCTCCTGTCCGTGTTTTCACCATAAAATATTGCACTTCGTACAAGCTATTGCAATAGGTGTCCCGTGCTTATTTTCAGGGACATAAAGCTATTTCTTTAGAACAATCTTGAAATACACTAATCTTCAAGATATAGACACCGTAGGGATGTGTTAAGCCGAGTGAAATTTACGGTGTAATCAATTTAATGCAATATGACCAAAAGACTGCATTCTTATAAATATTTTCTACAGCTATAACTTGCTATTTTTAAATAGTAGATTAACGAAAATTTAAACAGCTCTACCAGGAGGACAGATGAGAAATTTTAAAACCATGATAAAACATTCACACACTATAGAATATATGCAGAAAGGCAGTGTTCATTTTTCTCCCCGAGCCAGATAAGAGAATACTTAAAGCAAATTGTGAGTTTACAGATAAACTGCCCAAAGCTATGCAATCACTTCAATATTTTTTTCATTTTTATAGTTATCACCAGCAGTCCTTTCTGCTCAGCATTGTTATGTATGGTACACATATAGACATAGAACCTAACTCAAAAAAATCGAGCACATAACACTTGTTGATACAAATCTGAGACAAAATTCATAGTTAGCAAATAATAAAAGATATAAAGAAGAAAATATTATTATTTTTCTTTCTAAATTCGGTTCATCAATCTCATAGAGGTGAACTTGTAATCCATTCAGAATTTGAGAGCTGCAGAGAAACGCACTGTGAAGTGTAACTAATAATTTGGAAGGTGGATTGTACCCCCAAACGTTTACAGGAATTAGGGCAGAAAATGGCAGAGGGACGACAGCCAACGTAACTGTCTCCTAGGCTTTATTTTCTTTTTTATTAATATGCAGCTGCTATGTAAATGTGCATTAAACCTTGAAAAGGTATTGACTGATTCCAAAAGTTTAAAATGTGTTATTTATATATTTCCTATTGTATTGTCCCATCATCCACAACTTGAACAGGAATGCAATGAGATTATTTTAAAATGTACTAATTTTACAAAAACAGCTCCTAAAACTAATATCCCTCTTATTAAAACTGTGTAATAAACTGCATCATTATAGATATTTAATAATTTTCCTTCCTTCCTCTAACACTTTTTATTACAAACTATTTAAAACTCCGCTCATGGCAAGATAATAATAGTAATAATGACAATGTCTAAAAATACATGAGCATAAATTTGTCAAAACTTCTTTAACCTGCATTTTTTGTCCCGTGCTAACGCTTTGCTCGACCAAGGCACTTCTTTACTAAATTTCGCATTAAAACTTCCCCCTCCCTCCCACCTCCACCGAACAGAAAATGGTCTGAGACACTTTATTTTGGCTGAAAACAGGTGTCTCAAGACCTCGAAACTGCCGAGCAAGGAAGAGGCATTTTCAGTTCTCTTGCAGCCCAGCGTTGGGGCGAGCCAGCTCCTGCCTTAGCCCTTCCCCAACAAACCCCCATCTCCCCCGTGCTTCTGCCAGTGCCTTTTGCTCCCCCATGGTTTATGGCTCCCGGGACAGCTTCTAAACCCGTGGGAGCTTCCCCAGCAGGCTCAGACTTCAGCGCAGCCCCTCGCCCACCGCAGTGACACCGGGGACAAAGGTCCCACTCAGGTACGCTGCCACCAGAGCTGCCCTCGCCCTTCCCCAAGCAAGGTACAGACTCTGCACAGACAGAAAGCCCTCCCCCGGGGCAGCAAAGCCCCTCGGGCTGAAGCAGCAGCAACAACACAGAGCTGAAGCTGGGGTGCTTTTTTTTTTTTTTTTTTGGTCAGCAATTTCTTTTACCCTCTCTGGTTCCTGGACATGGCTTCTCCTTTCCCGGTGGACCCTCGTGGTGCTGTCCTCCTTTCTGTCCCTGCAGACGGGGCCGCGCACGCCCAAACACAAAGCACACCCCCAGGCTCCGCTGGCACGGGGTGGTAAAAGAGGAAACAGGAACACTTCGCCTGACCACAGTTGCTGCCTCTTAATGACGTAGCCATACATGCCTGCCCCCAGCAGCGCTCTCTCCTCTTTCCTCACCCCTTATCTCAGCTGCGGGGGGCTGATACCTGTTTCCAGTAAAAAAACCGTCGTGATTGAACCATCTCTTTGAAGTCTGGTTCTACGTTTCCAAGGGATGATAATGCTTCCTTGGCAGAAAAATGCGATTTGTTCTTCTGTGTAGGACACTACTCCGAGGGTCACAGCTGTTTTGTGTGGCATACAGACCTTTCCTGGAGCATCTGAAGCTCAGCTCTGTGGAAGGCATGGTGGTTCTGCCTTGCGCATCGCCGGATCTTTCCATGCTGTCACAACTTTGTCAAAGATGAAGTGCTCACTGTTAAAAACAGGCTGCTGGAAATGGCTTTCGCTCATAATAACTGATTAATGAGAAGAGTTGTGATTGATGTGTAATGCTAATAATTGCTGTTTACTTGTTATAGGATAACAAATTTGGTTGTAAGTGTTATAAATGCATATTATAATATTGGCTTTTCGCAAATATTAAGATAAATAGTATATAGTGTTAGGAATGCTTTTTGCTGTGTGGATGTAGTTTTCTTTCTTTTAGCAAAACTTAGCGAGTGTGTTTCAACTGCCCAGACGGGTGAGATAACCTCCAAGTGGACGAGAGAAGGGGGCCCAGAGACCATTATCAGCTCTCTGCGTAAAGTACAGAGGGGCCCAGAGCTCCTGTCAGTGCTCCATGGAGAGACCCGAAGCCATTATCAGCATTAATCGTGAAGGACGAAGAGGCCACGCTGTTATCAACCATCACGGTCTGGGGAATTAAAAGGACCAAGCCCGGAATCAAGACAAATAAAAACCACAAGACCAAGAAGTGCGCATTCTCTAAAAAGGCGGACCCAAGGCGTGGCCATGCAGAATATTTCCCAGAAAATATTGAATATGCATCAAGGACAGGCAGTAAAAATGGTATAAAAAAGGACTACCCCGGGCATCAGGTGTGCTCTTGGCAGAGCACCAAGGCACCCGGCCGTTACCCCTTTGCTTTATTGTATGTCTCTTATTGTCTCTTTATTAAACTTTAAAAATTCCACAAGAGAGTGAACCTTGTTTTTCACAGTAACATACTTCAGTAATGCAGAAGCTCGGAACGTTCCAGAATACTGGTGATGTAATTGAAGGAGGGGTTGAGCGAGATTTTAGCATAAAGGGGTACATGCAAGAAGATCATTGGGTGAAGACCGGACCTATGACAAGACCCTAGACAACGGGAAGCAAGTTGCAAAGACTTGAAAAGACTGACCCATTGTCCAGCCAATCACCTCGGCCCCAGGGGGAGGGTATAGGGGAGGTGATGGGCTGGGTCTGTCGGGTATCAAATGTAGCATCACAGGCCTGGAGGCTGTTTTGCTGCACGCTGTCGGGGCCACGGCCAGTGCTGGACTTCGCTTTGTGTAACGGCCGATAGCCAACCTAAGCCTCTTATCGCTGTGTTTTGCTATGTTAATAAGCTAATAAATTTTCATAATTCAAATTGTGAGAGGTCCTTTTTGGCACTCACACATACCACTCATGAGAGACTTCACTCACAAAGTGTCAGCAAAGCTTACTCACCTTCCCTGCCAAACCCAGCCGGGTTTCCCCTGTGGTCTTGAACAATGCTGCCTGAGCACACAGTGCCCGGCATCTGAAGGGGTCTTAGATTTACTAGCTGTCTATACTCTTCTTCCTATTCTGTTTTGATAAAACAGCTGTTTTTTAAGTCGTGTGTTGTCAGGCCTTTCCTGTGATGCCTATATAACTTGGGTCAAAGTTACAAGATGCTTATATAGCTTGAGTTGTAAGATACCAATATAATCGGAATGCTAACTTTCTTTACCTATATAACCTGAATCAAACTTTCCATACAATGTAAGAGCTAGTATATGGTTAACTAGTTGCTTAATGCTTAAATAAACAAAAACTTGCCAGGTGAATAGTTTCAAAAACAGACAAGTATAGCTATATTGGGAAGCAGCAGGATGTGCTAATGAGAAATTGGCAAATATAAAGCCAATTAGCCACAAAATTAAGAATTTAGACTGGTTAGATCCAGAAAGACCAAGGAACACCGTAACTGCGCACGCTCTGAAGACAAAGTTGAAAAGTTCAGATGCAAGGAAGACCTTGAGCCTTCATCGAAGAAGACCCCCAAGACCACCTAAATTGGGGAAGTGCAAGCGCAGTACAGAAGAACTATTTATAACTATGAGATAACATTATGTAAATTAGTTCAGGCGTGTATATGATGACGTTATAATGACATAGCAATATTAAGCAATACTTACTGTATAGATAAACCACAGCACTTGACAAGGGTGGGTGAGTTAGGTAGAGAAATCCCCCTCACCTCCAGCGCTGCAATAAACAAATACCTGCTCTACAGACACCAGTCTATGGGGTTTTATTTCTAGCCAGTCTTTTTGGGCATTACTTACTGAGAACCATTACATACCCTGCACCATTTCTCTTGCACATAAGTGATCCTGGCCAGGCCACTAAGATGCACACACCTTGGAACTGGACTTTGACTTGATCCTTGTGGGTTCCTCCAACTCAGAATATTCTGTGATGCCGATGAGTACATGGATAACAGTGCAAAACAGCAAAATCCATTTATTCTCAGGTTTGTAAAAAAAACTCCCATTCCCTTTCTTTATGGTCTTTTTCAGTGTTGTTATAGGAATTTCCTGTGGAAATATTTAGGAAAGATAGTAGTTCCCAAGTCCCACACAGTTCTTGTTGTTCACCTAACCACTGTGCTGGAAGAACACAGTGCAGCCCAGCAACAGCGCCGGCCCCCTTTCAAAAACATAGCCAAGGCAAACCTGGCAAGACTCACAATCCCAGGAAGACATGAAGGAGTAGCTGCAGTTACCACCCAGCCACTCAGCAGGGTTCTGCTTGCAGATTAACTGCACTGTGGGTGCAGACAGCTCAGCTGGCTCCCTGCAGAGTCTGGCTGGGCCTGATCAGGTCTGGAAACATTGCAAATACTTTCTTGGGACACCAAGCCTGATCTAAGAAGGACTAGATGTGCTTAAAGAGTGCTGCAGAGGCTCTGCAGGTGTGTTCCTCAGACGAGGAGCCCAGGGGAGCAGCAGGCAACAGGACCCAAGTGAGACCATGAAGGGACCAGCTCTGCCTCAGGGTGAGCTACGGCACACTCTGCATGCCACCAGCACGCCAGGAGAGCAGCTTACCTCAGACTCAACGCTGGCTGCATGCACAGAGCCAGCCTTGGCCTGGAACAGTTTTAGAGCTATTTGTCTCTCCAGCAGCTGGCCTTGGGGTTTTTTTCTGTTACCTGGGGTATCTCAAAATGGCATGAGTTGACAGTATGAGGATTTTGGCTTCCATTTCTCTTTTTGTGGAATACCTGAAGAATATTGCTGAGCCCTGTCTCTTCTGAGGGACAAGGAGCTCCAGTGATTTCAGGACTGATGCTGAAGCTTCTGCCAGATGTTGACACCAGCTTGTCTAACCCTCTTGGCTTGAGTTCTGGCTGCCTCAGAAAGTGACTGTCTCCAGTTGGGAAGGATGAAGTGAGCACTGAGGGCTGTTGGCTAACCAGTGTATGCCACCCTAGCCCAATGGGAAATCCTGTGTGGCTTGGAAGAGGATGTAAAGGCATGCACAACCAGTGTCTTCATTTTGACGTGTCTGTCTGTAAATGCACTGTAAGTATCTGTGGCAACCGTGCAACTTTCTGAAAGCTGGAAAAGGATCACAGATACTACCAGATAAGGTCTGCTAGGAATGCACTTCTGTCATAAAAAGCAGAACACAAATGGAAGTTCATGGTGGAAATTAATGAGATTCAAGGTTGCGATAAACTCACCTAACTTGGAATGAAAAACTTATATTACTAAGGAATGGGCCTCTTTGCAGCTTGTAGATTGAGGTGTCTTACACATTTAAGATAAGATGGTGACACTCAGCCTGAATGGGTTCAGCGGAGATTTGATGGGAAATCTTCCTGCAGGATAATGTGCAAAATGAGTTTGTTTACATGATCCATTTCAGTGACTCTGCTCTGACAGCAATAGACATCACCTGAGATGAAGGCAAGAGATGGGATAAGTACTTTCCTAAACTGCCAAAGTTCTGTTCCCTAGAATGTGCCTGTCAACAGCTTTCTCCAAAGATTTAAGCAGTATGTGATGGGCTGACACTAAGCAATTCCTATATCTCTTCTCCAGAAGCCATTTCCCATTCTTCACCTCTAGCTCCACAAACCATATGTCTTTTGTCTGTGACCCCTGCAAGTCCTTAGTGGACAGATACACACTCATATTGTTATGAATATTTTGATCAAATAATCAATTAAGTCATATTAAAGGCTTAGCTATGATTATAAGTGGAAAATTGCAAAGTATAAGCTATAGAAGTATCAGGAGTCCTGTGTCTGGAATGTGTAACCTTACAAACCTCACCACGAAGTTACTGGACCCTTATGTTTCAGTCAAGAAGCTATGGAGTCAGTCATGCTCACCAGTTCTGCTGCTTGGAAACCCTCTCCCGTTCCCACTTTGATTTTAGTATTTACCAATTCCAATCAGTAGACCTCAGGAGAGATAACCAATGACTGTTTTAGGCTAAGGATATTGATGAAGCTATTAACAATTGGAACCAACCAATGTAAAGGTTCTGTTTAAGAGCAGGCATAGTATGCGTAGTATGTAAAAGAACTTATGTACCAATGATTCAGCAGAAGAAGTATATAAAATGGATGAGTTATACTTATATGCCTGTAAGTTTCTGTTGGTGTCTGTGTATTGCTTAATATCTGTCAGTGTTTCTGTATTGTATGCCATTTCAAATACAGCACGGCTAAGAAACTTGGTGTGGACATTAAGGGTATGTTTAAGAGTAAGAGTGTTGGTGATTTGACTGATGATGATCAGATTTTTAAAACCTCACTGCTGGGGTGTTTATTGAAACACTGGACAAAGCAGCAGGTAAATTATAAGTGGAAAATGATTGAATATTTTAATAATTGGTGGCTGAAGTATATTTTGACAATTTGCATAGTAATAATTGGTTACATTATTGTTGGGGAATGAAAAAGTTAATTATAATCAGTATAGGAGCAACTTACTCGGTATTGAATATGAGTAGAGAAAAACTTAGCTTGGAACCTGTAAGTGTTGTGGGTGCAACAGGGAGGAAAGAGAACAGGCTTTTTTTTACAAACATTACTATTTAAGTTAAGAAAACAGTAGAAGACACATCAATTTGTATATGCCTGAATGAGCAATCCGCTTGTTGGAAAGAGAATTACTGGGGAAATTGGATGATTAAATATATTTCTGTGATGAAGAAATACAAATTCAAATATCAGAATCAAAAGCTGTCGAGGCAAAGATTTTTATGTTACAGGAATAAAAAAAGAGTTGGAAGAAATCCCAGAGGAGGCAGAGAATTAACCCCATTGGTATAGGCAACTGAGATGCCTGGATGATCAAAGGTGGCCAAACCAGTAAGGATTAATTTCAAACCTGAAGGCAAACTAGTAAGGCAGAAATTATATCCTGTTAAGTGGGAGGCAAGGAAAACTTGGAGAAGCTTATTGAAAAATGTTTAGAATATGGGTTATTGAAAGAGGGTGAATTAAAATATAACAAACCAGTATTACCAGTTACAGATCAGTACAAGGTTTAAGGGCTATTAATAAAAGGTGCCTGATATTTATCTAGCAGTAGCTAGTCCATACACCCTCCTGACAGCACTGAAAGGGGAATATAAATGGTTTATGGTGCTTGATCTTAAGGAGGCCTTTTTCTGTAATACCTCTTGACTCAGATAGTTAGAAACTGTTTGCTTTTGAGTGGGGGAGTCCAAACACCAGGTTGAAGGTGCAGCTGACATGGATTGTGCTCACAATACAAAAAGCAAAAAAAAAGGAAAAAAAAATTGGAAAGCTGGAAAATCTGGACAGAACTTTACAGTGTGTGGATGATATTTTACCAGCAATCAAAAGTGAAAGAAGGTGCCTCGGTGCTAGTGTAAGTCTATTAGATTTCTTGGGACTATTTGGATACAGAGTGCCAAAGAAAATAGCATAAACAGACAAAGAAGCAATAATGTATTTTAGTTTTGAGATCTCACAGGAAAAAAGAAGCTTGGGAAGCAGCTGAAAAGAAGCCATTTGCCAGACTCGGGAGCCAGGGACTACAAGCCTTCTTAGGTACAGCCAGATGGTGTTGGTTATGGATTGCAGTTACGGGGTACTGGTGAAAACCCCTGCAAGGCCCTCCACCGAAAATATTTGGTATAGACTCCTGAGAGGGTCTTTGAAGCCCTAAAAGAACCTTAATGCCAACCCCTGCACTGGGACTCCCACACTTAACCCAAACCATCTGAGTTGCATGTGCATGAAAGAATGCAGCTGGCACTACGGGTACTGGTGCAGCGTTTGGGGTTGTGGAAGCAGCCTGTCCAAACAACTGGACAATGGAAGTAAAGGTGGATACCTGAGAGTGGTGGTAGCTGCAGAGAAGCACAAAAGCTGATATCTACTCCACACAGGCACAGCTAGTTTGGGACAAAAATGAGGACATTGGATAGTGTTGGCAGAATGCTGAAATACCAGGTTGCTCTGCTGAAGCAGGACGATGTTGAACTTAAGGTAACCACTACTTTAAACCCATCCATGTTTCTCCAGGCTTCAAAAGAGGCCCAGAGACCTTTGTATGACTGCCTGGTGGCAGGAATGAGAGGGACGTGTCTTTACAAACAAACTGTGGGCCTGCTTGTAGATAAAGCCAGACACTGGGAGGTGAAAGAAGCAATGGGAGGAACCGTAAATTCCAGAGGAATTCCACTAATTGACACAGACTGTTGCTCACCCAAGGCCATGCTTAATTCCTGGACTCAGAGAAAAAGAACAGAGATACAAAGAAAAAGGAGGGACAGGGGGGTGTACGTTAGGAGGGGAGTCTGTATTAGGCGATTCAGGAAGTTTGTACCTCTCAAGTATCTCAGCTAATGGGGAAAGAGAGAGGGAAATGCAGCCAGGAAATTAGGATAAAAAGGAGGCTGTGCCCTGCAGCAATTTGAGAGACTCCATGGGAAATGCCCCATGGGCTCTACCATTATTTGAATCCTCTCTGTTCTTTTTGGACATAAACGTCTGGCATCTTGGATTAATTTTCCTAATGCTGGTAATCACTGAACAAGTGTGTTCTGGCAGACCGGATCCCAAGAGCGATCCCATCCCAGACCCAGAACTGGACCTGCACTCCAGTGGGAGCAGCATGGTACAAAACAGCAAGCGGGCAGCTGGTTATGCAATGAGAACCTTGACTCAGGTAACAGAAGCCCAGACCTTACCTTTTAACACATCAGCACAAAAAGCGGAGTTAATGACCTTACACTAAGTGCTAGAAATCACTGAAGGAGAAAGGGTAAATGTATGGACTGATTAAAAATACAGGTTTGGAATAATACACACACATGAAACCATATGGAAAAAAGGGGAACTGTTATGGGCATAGGGTGCTCCTATTAAATACAAAGAAGAAATTAGTCAACTACTACAGAGTGTGCAAAAGCTGAAAGAAGCGGCCGTGACGCACTTGTAAAGCCCATCAGTTTGGAGACTCCCCAGTTAATACAGAGAATGAATTCGCTGACAAAACAGCTAAAGGGGTTGCTGAGAAAGGTATCCTTGCACTAATACCTAGCAAAAAGTTGAACGTCTGGGAACAAAAACCAAATTATAGTAATCAGGACGGGCAGTTAGCCCTATCATTAGAAGCTACGGAAAATCCCAGCAAGTGATTGGTAAACTCATGTGGGCAGGTAATTGTACCTCCACAATTAATGTATAAGACAACTAAGATAACAGAACTAAAACATCAGGAAACGCATTAGGAAAGAGAGAATAGTAAGTAACTAGTTTATAAAGGAATATGGTAAGCACAAAAATGACAGAAATTAATAGATCAGTTGTTGAAAAATATGTGATTTCTTTTGTAAAATAATCCCAAAGAAGGAAGAAGACCACTTTCAGGGCTAGTAAAACATGAGAATTTACCAGGGGATTATTGGCAAATTGATTTTGCAGAATTGCCCAGGCAGAATGGGGAGTGGTACATTGTGGTATTGGTAGATACTTTTTTTGGGTGGCCAGAAACTTTCCCCATGTCTCACCAACAAGGCAAGAGAAGTCTCAAAGGTTTTGCTGAAATTAATGTTTAATAGCACTGAAACTAACTCTTTTAAGTTTTAAAAGGTACATCATTATCAACAGCTCATTAGGACTAGACTTGCCTGTACATCCTTTCTGACCAGGAGATATGGTGTGCATCAGAAACTGGAATTTTGGACCAATCCAGGAGAAGTGGAAGGGACCAGATCAAGTTCTCCTGGTAACCTACACTGCACTCAAGGTGGAAGGAATTGAACACTGGGTTCATCACACACGGGTAAAAACAGCAACCACACCTGAAATGCAGCAGAGACAAGACTGACTAACACCATGGAGTTACATATATATATATATATAAATCCTATTGTTTTAGGTATGGAATATTATTTTCTAGGGGGATACTATTTATTGGATTTTGATGAAGATGATAAATAATTGCATATTTATAGTAATAATAATAATGGAAACTCTGTTTTTAACTTTTGGGAAGGGTAATGTGGTTTTCAAGTTAGTGCAAAATTTTGGCAGATTATAGAATGTAACTTCTATGATATTTTGCCAACACAAATGTCTGCAGAAAATCCAGTTCTTTGGGGAGCTTTAGTCATCAATTTGACAAAAATTTGGAAACTAATGTTTAGTGGGAGCCTGGGGCAAAGTAAAAACTGAACAACGAGAAGTATCAATAAGATATGGAGATCCATTGAAATTGAAGTGCAATTTTACTCAGATTCCAAACTTTAATCCTGGTAAATTGTAAGTGAGCTGGGAAAAAGAGATAGAAAATAATTGGTTTTAAAATTAGATGCATAGGTAAATGGCACAGTGGCATACCTTATCATCCTGAAGGATGGCAGTCAGTCATTCGTTGAGTGAAGGTGATTTTTGTTGCCAACCCATTGAAAATAAGGAACAAATGGGCCCAAGGTATGACATAGAGTTACAAAGTCCAAAACAAGAATTGGTTTGTAGGGAGTACCAAACTTCAAATCAGGGATGTTTTTTAGAATTGGAAAGAGACCAGGGAAATTAGATTTGCCAACTCAGTCATTCAGAAAGAAGTGCACTCACCCAGATCAAGAAGGAAGAGAAAATGAGTTAAAAGTCAAGCAGAAACAGAGCGATTAATCTTCTCCCTGAGAAAAATGCCAGAGGAGAATTTGGTGTTAGGATTAATCAAAGAGTTTGCCAATTTGCAGAACGTATCACAGTTTACCGCTTGTTCACCAATACCAAGAGCAGTAGGTGAGTCCATTCCATGGGGAATTTTAGCCATGAATTTGACTATTGAAGAACATAAAAATGAAACCACACGTTGTGAACAGAAACCTGTAATTGGATGGAAGGAGCAGGTAGAGAAAATTAGGAAACAATGGAAGCCTCCAGGGAATAGATCTGATTGTGAGAAATTACCAAATTATATTTTCACCAAAATAGGTAGATTTCAGACAGCAGGATGGTGTTCTTATGATGAACAAATAAAGAAAAATGTGAGCCAAATGTTTATGGAATGGACATGTGGCAAAACTAATCAAACAAAATAAAAGGAGGCAGACTGAGACTCCATTTGGTCCATGACAATATTTTCTCAATTTCAGTATGTGACTAAGGCCCCTCGGTGTTTTTCTTGGGACAGCTTCGTTTTTGCAAATTGGCCATTTGTGCAAGAAAGGGGAACTTCATATCCAGTAAAGCAAAACCCAGTATCACGGTGGAAATGTGGGAGAATATTTAATTGTAGTCCTGTTGATAGGGTAATATAGGCTGTTCCTTCTTTAACTGCTGCTTTAAAGTATGGATGTTTTTGTAGAGGCCTCAGAAATAACCTCCAATTGACTGATAGGAGGGGAACCTTTTTGTTTTAGTTGCAGCACAGCTACAGTTAGGAGCCTCGGACATTTAGTATGGGCAGTGAGTGATGGGGCTTGGACAACTCCTTTACCTTTAGATGGTAATGACACAAGGGAGCTAAGGGTTAAGGAATGATGTATTAAGAGCTGCTGCTAAGCAATGTATACTGCTTGCTTAACATCTACTGCGCTTGCCAAAAGCAGAAAGGGAGGATGCAAGACCATTGATAAGAGGAAGCAACCGTGGCTTGGTTCCTGCTCTCTGGACCTCTAAATCGGCTGAAACCAGCCTTGAGGCTTGGACTAAGACCAAGGGACCAGGTGTGCTGGTTTGAAAACAAACCAGTGGGAGACACCAAGTCAGAATAACAATTTAATGGGAAAATTAAAAATAAAGGCAGAAAACACTGGTTTAAACCGACAGAGTCAGGATATAACCTGACACCCTGTTGCTCAGGGTGGCGGTAGCAGTCCGATAAGATGATGGCTGCAGTCCTCCTGAAGTGATGGATGTGGTTCTGTTGAAGCGGTGACCCCGTAGTAGGGTCTGGTCTTCCTCAGAAGATCCAGTGGTGGCTGTGTGGCTCTTGTCCTCTGGGAATCCAGTGGAAAGGCTGTCTGTGGTGTTCCAAATCTCTGAGTATATACAGATGGGAAACGCTCAGTTCCTCCTCCTGGGCGGAACGTCTCACAATGGGATGGTGAGTCATGAGGCAAGGCACTTGATGGGCCCATTAGCAGGAGATAGTCCGGAGGGAGGAGGTAAGGAGCGTTGCCCCACCTGGTTTCAACAGCTAATGAAGATGGTGATAGAATGCACTGCAACCCAGGACACCAGGGAGCATGCAAGGAGGCAAGGAGACAATGTGAAAAGTTCAGCCCTGAGGTAGACTTCTTACTTCATCCTTGAGACCCCGGCCCACGACCACCAGGAAGCACTGCGCAGGCACAAGCATATGGAAATGACTCTTGAACTCATTATAATACAAAGCAGGGATAGGTCATGAGTATGTGTAGGCATATTGGCAAAACCTAATGTGTATGTAATATTTTAGGGGATAAACACAAAGTGCTGCTGAGGGCGCGCATGCCTTTGGAGGAGCGATTCCCCCGTGCGCCCCACACTGAATAAACATACCTACTTCATAACTTAGGAGTTGTGGAATCTTTTCCGTGCATCAGTAAAGCAAATTACATTGGGTATGCCAATGTTATGTCCAGTTGGGAAGAAATCTCCTTATAGGTGAACAGTGGAAAACCTGCAGTTGGAACGGGTGAAAAGGTCAGAAATGAAAAGGAGGATGGAATGAACCTTCATCTGGAGTGAAATTTACTAGGGCCTTAGAGTGTTTATTGACTCCTTTAGTAATATACAGGAATAAAGAATGGATATCAATTCACGAGACACATAGGAAGGCCGGCAAATGTGACCAGGAAAGGATTTACAGATTTAAACATGCAGTTACAAGCAACCTCCAGGATGACTTTATAAAATAGAATGGCTTTAGATATGCTCCTGTTCAAAGAACACGTGGTTTGTGGACACTTGAAAGATAGAATTGATCATTGTTGCATACACATTCCAAATACGACACAAGATATAGAGCATGACCTGGACTTATTAGAAAACGTAGAAGAAAATATTCATGAGCTTCAACAAAATATGTAAGAAAATTGGATAAATAAAATTTTTAGTGGATTGAGATGGAATCTGAGTTCATGGGTAAAATCACTGATTAAAACAATTTTTTAAATAGTCTTCCTGGCAATTATGTTGATCCACTATTCTTTAATGAAGCAAATTAACAACAAGACTGCAGGGAATTGGATGATTATCCAAGCAGTAGCTAGACAACAAGATGCAAAGGAATCACTTCCAAGTCTCCCACCAGCATGTAGTGAATAAGATTAGGATGAAAATATTGAAATAATTTTCAACATTTTCAAATGGGTAAAGTGTTATTAACATTTTGATGAAATAATCTATTAAATCCTATTAAAGGGTTAGCTATGATTATAAGTGGAAAATTGCAAAGTATAAGGTATAGGAATATCACAAGTCTCTGTTTGGAATGTGTAGTCATACAAACCTCACCAAGAAGTTACTGGACCCTTATGTTTCAGTCAAGAAGCTATGGAGTCAGTCATGCTCACCAGTTATGCTGCCTAGAAACCCACTCCCGTTCCCACTTTGATTTTAATATTAAGGATTCCAATCAGTAGACCTCAGGAGAGATAACCAATGATTGTTTTGGGCTAAGACTATTGATGAAATTATTAACAATTGGAACCAACCAACGCAAAGGTTAAATTTAAGAGCGGGCATAGCATGCATAGTATGTAAAAGAACTTACGTACTGATGATTCAGCAGAAAAAGTATATAAAATGGATGGGTTTGGTTGGTTAAGTGGAACACATTTTCAGAGGAGTTATCCCCCATGTTCCCAGTGCCTGAATAAAGCAGTGTCTGCTTATTCACATCAAACTGGTGCTGGATAAGTTTCTTTTGTCCCACTTGGTGACAACACAACATGCAATAGCTATAATTTCGTAGATTAGTAAATTTACCTGATTGTTTCTCACTCACATGCTCTCCATCATGCAAACAACACTAGTGAATGACACAAGGGTGTAAAATTAACACAGCCTGAGACACAAGAACATAGCATTTCCTAGGTCAGGTTCCCTTTCAGTCTTTCAGACTTGATCATCTCCTGTGTACTGCAACAGCAGCATGACATGCTGACCTGGATTTCCCACATCTTAGGAAAGGGATGCTTTTGCTGTGCTGTGACAACTTCATATCATATTGTCAAGCCACAAGTTAAGATTCTCTGAGTGAGCTGGCAACAAAAGGCTGGATGCTGAGGGCTTTCAGTTTCCAAACACCTGGGGCTGGAACTGCCTCCTCGTGCTGCTGCAGTGTCCTACGACTGGATGAAAATTACATGCTGGACTGCTGAGCTAACATTTTAGCCCTCCCACCACAGAGTGGGATGTCTTTACTTAAGGTCATGTCATGGGATGGTGGCTGCCCTCAGAAAGAGCCAGTCCCTTCCTGGGAAACTGCCCAGACATGTGCTCTGTGCAACAGGAGCGGATCGTTGCAATGCACAGCACAAGCCATGCTCAGTACCACCTGCAGCACCAGCTCCTTACACGCAGGGCACAGCACAAAAATGTGCTGGCACAAAATCACAGCTGAGAGGAGTCAGCAGAGCCCTGTATGAACGTGGCTGTGTGTGGTTATTAAAAAAGCTTTCAGCAGAGAAAGTTCTCAGCTTTTCCAGCATTTTGTTAGCTTCCCCAGCATTTTGTAAAAATCCTGTTTTTTCTAAGTCCTGTTTTCCTAGCACTTCATGAGAGCTTTCATGTTCCCAGGCAAGCTATTCAAAAACAAAGCCAACGTTTTTTTGTAAACTAAATTTCCTATCTCACACGTGCAAGCTGTTGTAAAATTGTTTTGATATGGCCTGGAGAAATATTTAGAAATAGGTGTCTTCTGGTTTAACCAGTAACCCTTAGGGGTGGTAGACCGGAGATTCAATAGCCTTTTCTGTTCAAAATAAACTTCAAATGAATTAACTCATATAAACCTGTCTGTATATTAATAAATAATTGCATTTTATTGCTGAACACCGAAAATCTATGTAGCCTTTTCTCTCCATCTCTGCAACCACTGCGACAGCTGTGGGCCCACACCTGAACTAGAACAAATCCACAGCACCTACCAGGGACCAACAGCACTGCAAGGGTCTGGCATTAAGGAGGTCTGGCTCAGGAGTCTGCTGGGTAGATAATAAGCATTATTAATTACAGGGGTCTGATGCAGCTATATATAAGGCAGGTTAGGTAACTAGATTTGTAGACAACCAACAAAGAAAAGGCGAAAACTGTTGAGTGATCGATGTTCCCACAGTCATTTTGCCTCTTAAGCACTCTGGTCATATTTGTTATTTCAATGAAAGCTTGAATATGACAACGAAAAATATGATGTGAGATCATCAGCATGTAGGTAACTCAACCAGAAGTACAAAACATCTTGTTCTGACAGTCCAGTCATGGGACAGATGAGTCATAATGTTTTAGTTCAATTCATCTCATTCAATATGCTGCTCTTTATCTTTATTACTTGATTAAATAGAAACCAAAACATAACTGCATTTTTGTAATTTAGTTTCCTCTTTTAAAAGCTTGCAGAGTATCAGGGAATATTTCCTGTGCACATATTGTATGTTGGTCCCCCAACAGCTGGGCCTTTCTGACCCCACATCTATTGCGAATCCTGTTAAGGAGGCTTTATCACCTCACAGAGTTGAACAGGACAGGAGAATCCGTATCAAGCCAGGAGCTTTGTAGAAGAGAATTGTCACCAAAATTAGTGTATCAAAAAACTACAGCACTCCCCAGCACATCTCTCTGTAGCCTCTTGGATGTTGTTGACCTTTGCTGTCAGATTCTGAAGGTTTTTCCTACATCTCAGCCCCTCTAGCCTCAGACCTGCGTCACAGCCACTCATCTGACATTATATATTTGTTCAGGCCTGTGGCACAAAGAACAGGAAGGACAGTTCAGAACTCAAAAAACAAAAGGCAAATAAATACCCCAGAAAAAACTACTGATCCCTGTCTTTAAGCTTGTTTCATCATTTTAGGAAGCATATGCTTCCCTAATGTTTTTCAAAGAGTTTTGATGATGGGGGAAGACAGTGAAACAGCTTCTGTTTTGAGAGCTGGTGCTTGAAAAAAGAAAGATGGGGAAAGTCTGCCTGAGCAGTACAATAGCATAAAGTATATCCCCTCACTCTTTAAAGGAGGTTTCTCTTTTCTGCATCATTCCTGTGCTATCCAGACACTTCTCACTGCCAAGAGACTGCCCTAAATGGTGATACTTCCCCTTGGTTACTCCAGCTCATCAAGGAAACTCTTCCCATAAAGAGGGAACCTGAGCCAGACAGGCAGAGAAAGCCAGGCTGGGATACAGCACACCTCCATGCAGCTCAACTTGTCCATTTGCAGGGCCCTTCCATTCCTAGAGGAATTTCTTGGAGTGGTGACAGAAGTCAGTCCACCTGTCAGCACTACACAGCTACCGTGCTGCCCCAGAGGCAGCAGGAAGCTGCCTACACATCCTTGGCACAGCATAGGAGGAATGGGGCGGCAGAGCTGGGGGGACTTGGGCAGGATTGGCCCCTGCTGCTGCCTTTGGCACAGCCCACAGCAGGCACAGGCAGTGGGGCACCTGTGCTGAGGCCACCGCTGCTCTTATCCCCAGCCTGAAAATGCCCCATCTCCTTCCAGCCCTTTGCGGCAGCAGCACCAACAGCTCTGGGGAAACCCCTGCCTGCCCTGTGGTTAGACTCTAGAGTGCAGGCTTCTTTTCAAATACGAGTGCATGAGCATAAGCATCGCAGAGGCAATGTATCTAGGCAGTGGAATTTGTCTCTGATCTCTGTCCCCAAGTCACCCTGTGTCATCTCCTCTCTTGCATCTGTGCATCTCCAGAAGGAAAACCCAAGCAGCAGCAGTGGGTAGTGGTGAGTGAGAGGAGAGACGGGAATAGTTTCTCTAGGGGCATAGTGGCTGTGCAGGAGATGGTAGGACAAAGGGTTTGGGCAAAAGCACGAGGCAAGGGAAATAAAATCACAATTCAAGTGAAGTCTGCTGTAAGACAAGGAAGGAAGAAACTTCATTTTCTTCTCTCTGGCCCCAGTTTGTCCTGACCTCTAGCCTTAGAAAGATAAAACATGAGCCAGGACAGGTTTATCTTGACTTCAGGCAACAGTCTGTCTGTGCTGGGATTCTGTAGCAATACCTAAAGAAGAAGGAACAGGGTGAGCTGTGAAATGGGCTCAAATTCAAACCCCGAAACAACAGTCCAAGTTACTGGGCTTGCATCATAGCTTTGCAGATGTTTTGAAGCAGGACAGCTCCACTTACTGTTGCACAAATTATTCATAGGACTGCAGCAGGACTACCCCAGGCTATTTGTCATTGCTCTTCTGCTGCCAGTTGCCACTCTTGAAGTTCTGTCATTGGGAGGGACAGGATAAATGGTCTCCTCCATAAGTTTTTATAACATCTAAATCTAATCCAGTCAGTTTTGCAGAAGGTAGCAAAATAGTTTGGAGAAGAGCTCTGCAAAGTAACAGATGGATTTTGGAAAAAAATAACCGGGCATGCAAGCAAACCAAAATGTGCTATGAAACAAGGTATGAACCTAAGAAGTTCCATTTTCCCAGAAATACCTTCCCTGACTGACTTCAGCCAAGCTCAAAGACAGCTGGCCATAAATCAGCAGTTCTCTTTCCTGAAAAGCCTCACTCTAATGAGATGCCTTTATTCTGACTCACAGCACAAACAGGGTCCCTCCTTCCCTCCCACCCTCACTGGCTTCTACCCCACATCCTGTGTTGTCCTATAGAACAGCTGATAGCCTGTGGCATGCAGCAGGGATGCCACAGAGCCCCGTTTAAAAGGAGGTATGAACCCAAGTCTCACCCAGGAGAGGCTACCCAGCTAATCTCCTCCTTTCCACAGAAACCTTTATCTGAGGAGAACAAAAGCTAGGACTAAGCACACAGGGATGGAATTTACCTTTTGACAGCTGCATCAGAAGGCTGAGGCTTATCATAAACATACAGACACTGATGCTGTGAGCAAGTACAGCTCACACCTTTTCTTCTCCTGCTGTCCCCCACACCTACTGTCTATTACTGCCACTGGGGCAGGACAGTTCCCCGAGGAGAGTCTCTGAGTTTTAAATAAGAGGTGAGCACTGTCATAGCTGAAGGGACTGCTGAGCTGGTTAGTGCCCACAACACACTGAAAACAGTATGGATATTCAACATTATAGTGTGGGAAAGTCCTCCTGCCCCCTGTCTATGAACTCCTAAATCTCACTGTGCCAGAGCCACAGAACCTTCCTGGGATCCTGTCATCCTTACTGCTAGGCAGGAAAGGACTACCTGTGAGGCTTTCTTCTAAGACACAACATATTTTGACACCAGAAAAAAAAAAAAGAGCATCAGCACACATGAGAGCATAGAAACAGCTGAAAGTTGGAGATTAAAAAAACTATTGTTAATTTGGCTCCTCTGAGCACACAGAGAAGCCTGATACAATCTGACTGTGATCTAGGAGGCAGAGTTGGAAAGCAGATGAAGCTGCCAGGTTGATACAATTCCCTGGTTTGATTGCACAGATTGTCACCATGCCAGAGAGGCTGTCACAGCAGCATGGCTGGTGGAAAATTCTTGGCACTGATGTCCTTAGTGGTGCCAGCACCATGCATACTGAGAGCACCTAACCATCTCCACAATATAAATGGACAGCAGTGAAGGAGGACCATAAAACCATGAGAATTCTCCTTCTCCGTGAAAAAAAAACAATGGTACCTGCATCCTTATAGCTGATGGCAACTACAGTTGCAGCTGCAAGCAACTGGTGCTTCAAAATCAGCTCTCTGAGGGTATGTTTGTCTTCAAATGAAGCTTGCTTTGGTTACTGGCCGCAGATGCCGCACATCACACAGAATCAAGGAAATGTAACAAGGAGATACAGTCATAAAGGAGAAAAATACAGGGAGATGAGGGTTTAAAATGACAGGCCATCTGGAGAAGAAAATGAACAGGAAAAAAATGCAGGAGAGAAGTGAAATCAAGTAAGAGTGAGAATAAAAATAAGTGGCAAATCCTGAGGGGAGATCAGTGATGGGCCAGAGAGCCACACTTCCATCCTGACTGTGCAAGGGGAAGAAAATGCTGGATAGTCCACACTGCAAAGTTTACTCAGTCTATGCACAGGGGAGACAGACCCGAAGATCGTGACAGCTGGTGGAAGGAAAAGAAATCCTTGTCCTAGTGCAACCAAAGCCCTTAATCTTTGCCAGACTGGATTCTGGCATATGCTCCAGCCCTGCTGGGAACTGTTAGCAACATCATCCTAAAGCAGGGGAAGTTCAGCCTCCTTTCATTTAGCCTGCTTGATTCTCAAGCAAATGAGCCCTCCAGGACCTCAGGCCACATAGCCCCCGGGGTTTACACCCTACAGATTAACATCTTCAGAAACTATTTTAGCTGAAGTGCTTATTTGCACAGGAAATTTCTCCCAGTTGGGGCCCTTATTGTATGGCTATCTGTCTAGTGGAAACTCTAGCGCATGAGTCACTTGCCTGCAGCACAGGTAGCAAAAAAAAAAAAGCACCCACAGAGAATTTGAACTGCCTGCGGCAAAGCCAGGAGCTGGTAAGGGCGTCATACTGAAAGAAACACAAGAGTAGTGAGTCTTAGCTGCCAAAGAGAACAGAAGAGCCAAGCCAACACCTCCACAAGATTCCTAGTGTCACATCCAGTCTTTCCTTTGCAAAAAGACAGTTGCAGTCTGGCATGTCACACTAGAAAGGATGCTGGTCCCTCCCTCTGTGCAAACAGGCGAAGATGTGCATTTCGCAGCAATGAAGCTGGGCCAGCTTGCAGCCAGTTACACTGATGCCAGTTCAAACGCCGATTTAGAGGCTGTGTCTGGGGTGTGCTGCCAGCAACAGGAAATCCTGTCCAAAGCACCGGGGCGAGCTGTGAGCCTAAAGAAGGGAAATCAAGCAGGGCAAGGGCAGAAAGGCACAAAAACATTGTGCTGGGGGAGAAGCTGTGTTTTCAAGCTTTTGTTTCGGGTGCAAAACTGTGTAAACACAAATTCCTGGATTTAGGTGCTATTGTGGCTGACACCACTGCACATCTTGGTGGGGTTCGCCACGCTCCCTGGATGTCGTGTGACACGTCCGCAGCGACGATGATGATGGCGCCGAAGCCGCTCGGGGCCCGCGGGGGCGGCGCAGCGGGCGGGCACCGCTCGTGGTCCGCTGCCCGGCGGCGCCGGAAGGGCGGGAGCCGGGATGGGGGAGCCGGGATGCGGGAGGCGGGATGCGGGATAAGGGAGCCTCCCGGCGCGGCTGTCTGCTGCCGCTCGGTGGCCGCCGCGCGGTGAAGCACAGCAGAGCCGCGGTGCGGGGATGATCCCCGGCCCCTCGAGTTCAGCCTTCTCGCCACCCGTCCCAGAAAGCGGCCGTGCTGTGCCGTGCCGTGCCGTGCCGTGCCGTACCGTGCCGTGCCGTACCGTGCTGTGCCGTGCCGTGCCGTGCCGTGCCGTGCCGTGCCGGAGGAGGCTCATGTTTCCCAGAAGCGACCCGTCTGTGAAAGGCTGACCTCCTTCAGGGGTCCTTCTCCGCCTGTTGCTGTGTCCCAGGACCGGCTCTACCTCACGCCAGGGTCACAGTCACCAAACCTGGATGGGCTCCCCGCCGCGGGGTTGGGATGCAGGCAGGGTTAGCCGTTTTTCTTATTTTCGGGTGTGGGATGGAGCTGATTGCATAACGCAGAACCCCCTGAGGAGCTGCGTACTCGGGTCATCAGGCTTGCTTGGACTGATGTGAAGTGACTCACTCTCTGCCTGAAATGGCGTTCCCTCTGAGGTTTGGAGGGATTTGAAGGTAAAGCCAGGATGCCCCTCTCCCTTGGTAGCAGCACAAGGCAGGAGCACAGCATGGGAGCTGCACAGCTCCCTGCGGCCGTGTTTTGGGATATGGACTAGCCAGCTTCCACACTGCCCTCCTGGCAGGCCATATCTGTCCCAGCAAGGGTCTGTGGGGGACGCTGGCATAGTATGTCTGTGACAAACCCTAACAGCTTCCTGCCCCGCTCTCTGCAGTGCCCAGGGCTGGGGCACAGAAAGCAGCAGTGTCACAGGCCTGTCTACTCCTTCCCTAAATAGAAACGGCAGTCTGGGCAGGAAGTGATGCCATTGCAAATCCTCACTTTAATAGAACACAGATCTTCGCTTCTGCTCAGCCTAAGAATGCAAGCTGCCAAAGACTTGTGAATCGCCTGGTGCTTGCTCCAGGCCTGGCAGGACTGCTGGGCCACCACACAGCCTTGTGCCTCAGTTTCCTGGCATGTGGGGAAACAGCAAACAAAAGTAGTTGCAATTATGCGCTGCTATGTGCACTGCTGAGGGTGGGGAGGTAGGCAGTGACCTGTTTCTGGGGAGTAATTAACTAAGGCTGTATTTTTCTTTTGTCAGTTCTGCTGAAGAGTTGATGTGTTATTTTCAGTCCTTCCCCATACCTGATAATTTGACAATTAGTTCACACCAGAGCATGCCGTGGATGGATCATTTTGCCACAGAACTACCCAATGTCATCACGTGGCATTTTCTTGCAGTTCTGACACCACTCTTTCAGATCACTGCCAGAGGGTTTAACCAGCATCTCAGCTGGTATTTTTTAGCTTCAAACCGTCCAAACTCCATCATTATCCATAACCAAACCACAGAGTTAAGTGCTGGCTCGGAGATGTACCCTAGAGCAGCGGTCTCTGTGGTAAGGTAAGGTCTTTCTCTGACATGGAAAGTTGCTTGGAGCTGTCTGCTGGTGAACATGGGTTTGTGATGAACCCAGCACAGTGCAACAGCAGACACCCCTCACTTAGTTTGGACATTTACTGTATTCTAAGTGCTCTACATCCCAAAATACTGGATCAGACCAGCTGGCCAGTTACACTTCTGCTGACAACTCCTAGAAAGATAAACTCTCCTCCCCTCCCAACAGCAGGTGGCAAACAGTGTACGCAACCTCCTGACGAAGTCAGTAGACTTCGGACAGCACACGGACAGGACTGAGGAGTGTTTCACCCATCCCTGTTGGCCTGCTTTTTCCTGTATCTGAGCTGTATTTTCTAACTGAGGCTGGTCCCTACTTACCAAGTTCAACATCTTGATGTACCCAGTGGCCTCAGGCCAGTGTGTAGAGGTTCCTTTAGGGCTCTGAAGTTGACAGCTGACATCTACTGGTCTCAGCAGTTCCACTGTACTGATAGCAGGGAGCTCTCTAACCCTGTGAAAATCTAGTCTAAGCAGGAAGCAGAGTTGTCTCAGGGGTTGTGATAAGGCCATGCTACAACATGGCCTGGTCTCACTGCTTCACTTTCGAGTAAAAGGTGTGCGTCTCCAACACACACCTCAAATACAGACAGCTGTGAGCATGTTGTGAACAAGCCTCAAACCCAAGCCTGCTAAGCCAAAGTGAAATGTTCCACAACATGTGCAGCCGTCTCTCTGCGGAGAGGATGAGAAAGAGACAAAGAACCACATGTGGCAGATCTGAGTCAGGCCACTGAATACTCCACCGGAAAATGCTCAGACACCATAACGATGAAGGCAATCTAGGAACCTGGACCTAATAAAATGGTTTTCTGTTCTCTTTTTCTTTTACCTACCCTCTACTTATTGGGGCTCAGCTTTTTCTCTCTGTGTCTAGCTTTATTTCCTTGTCCTGGAATGCATGTATTGCCACATGTAAATAAAGGGTCAGAGTGTACGCTCAGGTGCGCTCTTACAAGCACAGAAAAAATCTCAAACTTCACTGCTACCCAAGTTGATGCGTGTCTTTGACTGCTGTGGGACAAGAATCCCTCCCTGCTCCCGGTTTCACAGAGGGAACAGAAATCAGCACCTGTCCTACCGGACTAACTCCCTCCCTTTTGGCCTTGACTTCAGGAGACTGAAACTAGATGTTGATGTGTTTCACCATAAGGGAAGTTTGAAAGCTAGGAAGAGGATGTTACATAGAACAGCCTGATTCTGAGAATCTGCTTTTCCTTCTGTTTCCTGGTGCCATAGCAGACTGCTGTTAAGCAGGCTGCCAGCAGCCCTTGGCTCTTCCATGACTGCATCATTCAGCACCTCAAAGACAGCTTCAGGTGGTCCAAGCAGCTCTCTCAAGCCACAAGAAGGTCAGTACCTGAAGGGAGCAAGTGTTGAATCCCATGACCAGTGTACATCTGTCCTCTGGGGATCAAATCACAGAAAAAGAGCACCAGAACATTGGTTCAGAGAGCAGGTGCATACCGATAGAAACTGAAATCTTGAGTGGTTTGTGTCTGTGAGTTGCAGTGGCTGAGGAGAGATGAATTACACCTGACTTGACCATTTCTGCTGGAGAGCTGGTGAAGTTTGATGGATGCAGTGAGTGAAGAGAGATATCTCAGGTGCTACCGTGTCAGAGGGCCCTGCTGGATCACAACTCGACACCTGCATCTCTGCACCAAAGCCGTGAAATACTCTGCAAGGTTACTGTGCATCTGCAAGCACTTTGACACTATTATTAGGCTGTTTACAACTACAGTAAAGCAATATAGTCGTGAGTGGGGTTAAGAGAAGGTGTTCTCAGGCCTGTCTTAGCCTCAGAGTTTGCATGAAAGACACGACTGGGGCTAGACAAGGAATTTTTAGCAAAATGTTTTTCTCAACACAGACAGTCATGGCTCTGTCATGACTAAGCTGTGCTGGAGAAGCATTTTTATTTTGTCACAGTAGTCTGGGGGTCTGGAGTTCTTTCACTGTATGATTTTGTGGCTTCTGACCTTGCACCTGGAGAGAGATGCACTCCATACTATGGTCTCTTTGGTATTTTGTTGCTGCCCCCAGAAGATGTGCTTTCACAGCCCAATTTGAGCTCCATGGAATTTAGAGAAGATGAAGTACAGGTAATTTTAACCTTTACACCAATAACTGATGGCAATGCTATGTTCCCCTACCCACTTTCCACCCTTCACTGGATTTAATTCCTAGGCAAATGACACCCAGTTTAAAAAGCTCCAGCCTCTCACTGTTCGGTTCTTCATTCTCTTTCTCTTTCCACCTCAGCCAAGCTGGCCATCTAAATATTGTGAGACAAAAGCAGGTAAATCTTTTTCTTCCGTCAGGCCCAGACAACATCCACTTGCAGATCCCATTCCACAGCCCTGGGCTTACCCGGCTCTGCCATTCAGATGTAGAGCAGGTGCCAGCTAGGGAGCCTCAGGCTCTAACACTTGCTAATCGCTCATGAATGCATGTGCAAGAGCCAGTCTTGGAGAAAAGGAGAGGGCATATAGGTGGGGGCAAGGGCCAGGCAGTAGGGGGATCCCTGTCTCAACCCCTGACAGATTTGAAAACTGAGCACCATTTTTCCTAATCCTAGTCTTCCCTGCAATTAGACACTTGCAATGCAGGTGATCTGTGGATACTAAAAAGCTCCTGGGCAGAGGATTTTTTCCATCTCCTTTATTTCTGTGGGAAACTTTTACTTTGCTATGCAAGCTATGTAAACAGTAAGATAGGTTTTTTGTAAATAAGCTCACATCTGGTATTTTTCACTTATGTTATGGTGTTGTAAGGTAAATAAAGATTCATTCTCTTTCTGGACTCGCTTGTGGCTGCATCTCTGAATCCCCCTAAGCCTGCTACAGTGATCTGCTCCTTTGGGGACTTTCTGGGACTTAAAAGAATCCAGATAGCACAGATTTGGCACAGTGAGCTGCCTGAAAAGTATGTGCTAACTTGGAAGAATTTGGTTGTGGGATGTGTTAGAAGCGCTTCCAGACTGTGTGCCCACTTATGGCCTGCCACGAGTGTGATTACAGTCACCCACTTGGCACAAAATCCTCATTAGTTCTGTTCTGATATTCATTTACAATGGGGACATACATGGGATCATCCTCAGATGAGATATGTGGAAGAAAGCAGGTGTCACAATACACAGTGAACTCGAGAGAGCATGACATTTAGCTACCACTTCAGTGGCCCACTTGAACTGAAGGCTCTGGCACCACTGGATTTTGTAGGAAGCTATCTCTCTGAGAATGAGGAAGACAAACAAAGAAGTTTCAGGGGAGGGGGAAAAAAAGCTTCTGTGTAATTTCAAAGTTCATAAGTGGTGTGTGCTTGGAGAACAAAAGGCAAAGTGCTTGATGAAGAGCAGCCTTTTCGAAGAGAGTGGGGGAGGTGGCTCATGCCATGCATAGGGCCTTGGTACAGTGAGAAACACAGGATTTGTCATTCCCCCTTAAGGTGGAAACGGCAGAAAGCCTTTGAGCACAGCTCTGTGTGTGCTGTTCGCTGTTAGTAAGAGCACTCCTAACTGAGCCTGTGGGAACAACCACACCAGGGATAGCGGGGAGAGGGGAGGATTCGAGCAGAGAGGATACTTGGAAGCTTTTTGCCCCATATGCACGTCTGCCCATGTGCAGCAGGACTTTTGCAAAACCCTGGCTCCAAGCCGCTTACGAGACTGCTCCATATTCCAGCTGATGGGCACTGGTAGGGAGTGCTTCCTGAGGTGAGTGCTTCCAGCTACAGCACTCTGGCATCACTGTGCATGGCAGGCATGGATGAAGCATTAGTAAAGAAAGAACAGACCCATCAAACCCTAGAAATTTGTGTTCTCACTAGCCTGCTTCCCACCTGCTTTTTGAAACCCATCTTTCTTGCCTTTTCAGGGAGCCACTTGGCTTTGTGCCATGGATGCCCCGTGCCAGTCTGCCCCTGCACGGCTAACAAAGGGCCACATCACCCAGTAATTGTCGGGGCATTGAGAGACTGGGCTGTCAGGGGGAGGGAGAAGCTTTGTCCTCTGCTCTACCTGCTCCCCTAAAGAGCCAAGAGAAAGGAAAACTGTATTTTAATATGAATGAGGGCCTAATTTTTGTTATTCTTTCTTGATTCCCTTCCTTCTACAGTCTGTCATCTGGGTGCAGACTGCAGGCTATGACCATGCTACAGGGGACAGGCTGTCCGGAGCCAAGGGCTTGGCAAGCACGGTGGGCTGCAGGGCAGGAGTGTTTTCGTATGCCTAACTTGGGGAGTGTTCGATTACAACAAAAATAAAACAATAAAATTAAAGGTGCCTGCTTTGGACAAAAGCTCAGACAACTCAACAGAACACAAGGATTTCTAGTTGCCTTCCCTGAGCACACACATCCCTGTCAGAGGATGGTGGTTCCCAGGAAGACCTCTGAGGGGCAGAGAGGCTCTGGCCATGGTTCTCTGTTCACTAACACCGAGCCAGCACCCTGCTGCCTGGCAGAGCACCACCAACATGAGCAGAAAGACACAGCAATGCGCAGTGACACTTCACAGTATTTACCAAAACACAGGTGACACATTACAGCCAGCTACAGGAGGCAGGAGAGCACCTAATCTATGTAAAATCTGAGACAATCTCTACCACTACAACATTATGCTGTTGATCAAAATTAGTTTGGCGATGCTCTGAGGTAGGAAAACCCCAGCATTGCTGACCCAGTGGTGTGAGCTCCAGAGCTGGATTTACAGCATTAGACAGCTGGTGCTCGCCCAGCCTCCATCTGTGTAAACTGGTGTTTTTGCATCACTTTAGAGCAAGCTTGACCTCTAGCCCTCTGAAGGTAGTGACCCTACTGAGAATAATGGGAGATCCTTGTAGGGGGAACTTCCTGGGTGAAACACCTTCCAGCCGCAGTCCTGTCTCACTGTGCTTAGACAGAGGCCAAGACTGCTTTTGGACCTCAGCTTCTGTCTCTACTGCTGAAGCACTACAGAAAGGGTTTGTCAGAGCATGCTGCAGCCCAGTGAGTGGCTGCATTCAGTCCCATATACTTGGTAGGAAAGATGTGTGCTAATGTCTTTACAAACTATTTCATGGGTGAGGATATGGGTGTCAAGAATAAGCCAACTTATTCTTACTCACCTGACTAATGCTCCACAGTATTAGGCACATAATGAACTGAAAAAGAAGGGGGTAGCTACAGAATGAAGAGAGAGTGGGACACAACCCAGGGTCAAAACCCAAACTGTTCCTGCTGTCTGGCCCTGTTGAGAAGAACAGGATTGGACTAGATCTGACCTGTGTTGCTGTTTCAGCTGAAAACAGTTCCAAAAGTAACACGAGTGGATACTTGCATCTGCTCTGTGAGTCATTCCCAACAGGTATTTTTTAAAAGCACATCAGCTCTAGAGATTCATGGGCAGTATATCCAGTCTGAAGGCTGATGGTGCCACAGGCAGATGTTCCAGACCTGATGATCCCGTGAGCTTCCCAAATGTGCACATCATGTGTCCCATAGCATTCCCTGTGTCTGTACAACTTCTGGATTCACCTTCCCAATATGTTTCTATGTGTGTCATTTATTTGGGGGAAAATAACTGGATTTCTTTTCCTAAATAAATTCCGACTTTAGATGGTATGGTTTTATACACTTAGATAAATCTTATTTCTCTCACAATGACATTAAAAAAGATATGTTTGGTCACCTGATTAGAGGCATGGCTGAGGAGAGGGAGGAAATTATCCTCACTGGAAGGGGATATGTGGAAAAGAGATTTGGTGGTTAAAGTGTAAAACAAAGGGAATGGAGGACAAATGGGATAAGAAAACAAAAATATGAAAAAAGACTAAAAAAAAAAATCAAATCAGCTCCATGCTCACTACAAAGCATGTCTGACTCTGGGACAGAAGGTGATATATACGCAAAAACCGATCTATGTATGAAAATTGCAAACTATGAGCAGTCCTGCTGTCTTTCCAAAGACACACACACACACAGAGCCCTCCGAGGGAGGATTTGCTGGCAGAGGCGGTATCACTCCGTCTGTAAAACTCTAATCCCTCTGCCGCGGTTGATCGTCACCAGCCGTGTGTCCTCGGACGACTCCGGTATTCCCGCAGCTTCCGGCACGGCCAAACACCAGGGCTGTGGCTTGTAGAGACCCCGCGTTTTTCTCCGTCTTTGCAGAGGGCTGGTTTTGGCGAACTCGGAGAGCCCCCGCGGGAATCACGCGTGTCCCGGGGCAGCCCTGCCACCAGGGGACGTGGGGACCGGCGGCTCCCTGCCCCGCAAAGGGCAGCAGGATGACTGCTTTGCGTCCCAGGGACAATCCCTTTCCGTTCGTGCATCTGCACTGCGAGCCCCGAGCAAGCGACCTGCCCAAAACCCACAGCCTGGCTGCCTCTGCTTGCTTTGGGGCCACAACCAGGCTCTGGCTCTAGCTCGGTATTTCATCCCTCTCGCCCGATTGTAATCACTTTCTCCCACTCCTAATAGTCCTCCCGACTAGATCTTGTCCGGATTCTGAGAAACTAAATCATCATTCATTAGGAGGTGATCAAAAGTAGGCCCGGCAACGACCCTTCCTTGCTGGCTCAGGGGACCAGCTGAGGCTCATTTCTCATTATGACTCAAGATGGGAGGAGGAGATAAATTGAAATCAAGGGAGCCCTTTCTCTGTCAGGTCCTAAAGGTGTTTATCAGTGCAACAGGTTAGTAGCTACTCCCCTGCCTGTGTCCTGTTTCCTTGCACTGGCAGAGGTGGGGAATTTGCTTTATGTGTTACATGCCCTCATTTGTACTTCTTCCAGGTGGTTTTCCAGGTTTTCTAACTCCCGGGCTCTGAGATCCTCCTGATAAGTTTTTAATTTCCTTAAAGTAA
>VXBT01010529.1:253-77215 GCA_013400235.1 Oriolus oriolus | reverse complement strand
GCCGCCGGGGCCGGGAGGCGATGCCGGTGCTGCGGGCGGCCCCGGTCCTGGGCAGGGGCGGCGGGAGCCGGGCGCTGCTGCCGGCGGCGCCAGCGTGGCCACTCTTCCCAGACGGGACGAGCCAAAGGGGCGAACAGGAGGCGCCTCGGTTCCGCAGCCACCAGGCTGCCTGTGCCTATCTCCCCGCGCTGCGCTGCCCGCCGCTGTGGAGCCCCTGCGAGTCCCCGGGGCACCCACGACTTTAAATTCTCCCGAGAAGCTGGACTTAAGAGGTTTTTGAGTCTTCCCTGCCTTGTTTTGTTCACCCCAGTTCTCTTTTCTCGTCTCTCTCCAGCTTCCTCCAGCTCTGGGACACTCACCCAGTACTACACCCCTGACTCCGCCACTAGCCCCACCGCAGCAGGGAGCCCGTCTCCCCACTCCTCTTTGCAGAAGGTCAAGGCGCAGGGCAAGGGTGTGGTGAAGACTGGCAAGAGCCGCACAGCCTTCTCGCAGGACCAGCTGAAAGCCCTACACCAGCGCTTCCAGAGCCAGAAGTACCTCAGCCCCCAGCAGATCCGGGAGCTGGCTGCTGCCCTCGAGCTCACCTACAAACAGGTGAACATCTTGCTCTGAGTAGCAGCTGAGTTGGGCGTCTTTTTATGTGTTTATCTTTCTTCTTAGACCCCAGAGATAAGTTTCTTTCATTATCTTGTTCATGCTACTGCTTACGTGAGAGAGCAGAGGGTGTGAAAATTTCTGACTCAAGTCTTCTTATGTTTGGTTCCAGCACTATCCACCCACTCCGTGCAGGTGTTGGAAAGGGCCTGCAGAGCAGTAAAGCAGGGCTATGCAGAGTCAGATTACTGCTCTGTATGGACGTGTTGTCTCCGAATGTAGAAAGATACTTGCACTGCTATGTAAGTGGCTTTTCCTAGTCGGAGTGGCACCTTGGTCCCTCCCTGGAGAAGAGGGTCCTTGCTCCACCAGGTGCTTGTGTCTGACTAAAGGAACGACTCACTCCTGGGAGGTCCTGAGCCCTGATCTTGGCACAGCAGAGAGATGGTGCCGTTCAGGGTGGTTTCTGCAGTTGCCGTGTTTTAGGTACGGTTTTTAAAGTCAGGAAAGATCCTGTGGTGATCTGAGGAGTAGGATTGTTAGTTTTCATCTCTCAGCTCTGATTTCTCAGCTACCTGCATCTGCTGCACATTGTTAGCTGCTGAAGTTATTTACAGTATTAGAAGTCAAGCAGAAACTGGATTGCAGAAGAAAGGAGGATGTGTAGTAAGCTCTGAAAATCAATTTCTAATTTCCTTATGTCCTTTCCATGTCACTTTTAGGTAAAAACATGGTTTCAGAATCAACGGATGAAATTTAAGCGTTGCCAAAAGGAGAGCCAGTGGGTGGAGAAAGGCATGTATCTACCACAGGTGAGTAAACTTCCCCACCACCACCAGTCACGGCTCTTCCAGTCTGCAGGGAGAAGTGTATCATGTCCAACCCGCTAATTCAAACAATGCACAGGACTCAAAATTACCAAGCCAGTTGTATTTCTCGTAACCGAGCTTACAGTGGCATGTCTTTTAAGCTGGTTTTCCCCCCAGCGTGGTCTTCTTAGACACGTTGAGCTGGAGATTACTTACTGAAGACCCGGTCATCTCTGCTATTACTGGTCTATTGGGAGGACAATGGGCATGAAAAAGGCGCTATTGTTCAGCTTGGAGGAGGAGCTGGGGGAGAAAGGAGGACCCATCCAAAAGAATGGGCCGTTGGTGTGGTTCTGCACTGCTGAATGACTTTCTTTGTCTCCTAGAATGGGGTTCATCAGGCTGCATACGTGGATATAGCCCCCACGTTTCACCAGGTCTTCCCTGTCGGCGCCAGCAGAAACTTTCAGGCTGTGCCCAATGCGCACCAGGCTTACAGCAGCGGACAGACTTACGGGAATGGGCAGAACCTGTACTCCTTCGTGTCTATGGAGGATGAGGGGCCCTTTGGAAAAGGTGGGACAAGCTGCAATGCTCAGCAAACCATGGGTTTATTAAGCCAGCAAATGAACTTCTATCACAGCTGCTTTGACAATATAGATTATGTCAGCGTGGAGGTAGAAGATGCCTTCAGCTTCCAGAGCACCTCTGACACTGTCACACCATTTTCGAGCTCTCCTATACAGAATCAATGCCAGGTACCTTGGCATCCCATGGGGACCCAGAGTTGGTATGAGTCTCAAGTCTGAGTATTTTTTTCCTCCCATCTTTTGTGGCCACCCATGGGATTTCCAGGGTCTTGACAGAGGGATACAGATTCTATTCGTTTTTCTTGCCCCTCCTCCACTGCTCCTGTTTTAACTACTGGAGGGGCTCAGCACCCTGCTGCCTGGGGCTAGTTTTCTGTTTAAGTGGGCCTGTCTGTTAGTAGCTAACCCTTGGCAGAGATGCTTTGGGTATTGATGAGATTGAACCTCATTCATTGAGGCCAGTGTGCAATGTCACAGCTGTGAGCAGCAGAGGTTGTTAAGGTCTGTTTGTTGTTCAAGTCTAACCTTCTTTGCTGCCTCTCTAGCAGGTGATCCCTGATCCTTGCCCTGTGTGTCTTGCAGCAGAGCTTCCACTGCAAAGAAGGTGAATATTTGTTGTTGCAGAATAATTTTTCATGAAGTGTGGGGTTTTTTTGCAGTGTTAGCAAGCATGTTTTATGTTATGTGCATGTTGTCTGTTATTACTATTTCTGGTTAATGTTCAATGTTCTTAACGTTAAATGTTCTTACAAAGTTGTTTGAATTGAAATAAATTACTTTATTATTTTAATGTTGCAACGATGTCACCAGCTTGCACTGGAACAGCCTGCTATGAGAGTGGTTATTCTACACAGGTTAGACCTGCAGTACTGACGAAAGGGAGGAAATAACTAACCCTTCTGTGTTCCTCCCGAGGGTGGGATCAAACCAATGTTTAAAAGGAGGAAGTCACAGAAGTCTGTCAGCCTGGTTTTGGTATGCAGGTGTGTTGCCAAGTGCAAGGGAGGGTGGGGGAGGCTCCAGGGCTAGGCAACTGGACAAAGCTGCTGGCTTGAAGGGATGTGCAGCCCTGTAACACGCTTGTATTAGCCCTTGAACAGCAATGCTTCAAAAAAAGTGTTGAAGAAGGAGGATGCAGCAAAAGAAAGTGTCCTAGAGATCGTGTGGCCTCCTGCTGGTGCTCCAGAAGGTCACAACTGGAGGCCTGGAATCCCGCTTAATTAAATCTGCAGCTCTCTTGAGGTTCTTGTGCTGACCTCAAATGGCAACAGAAGCTTGCGAGTAAGTAACCGAATCTCCTGCCTCCAGCACTGAAAGAAAACCAGAACCAAGCTGCTATTGAGTCATCCTTTAAACTAGCAGAAATTGTGTTTGGGTGTAATCCCAGGTTCTTTAAAGTACACTACACCACTGAAGCCCTTCACCTGTCTAAAAGGGGCAATTCAGCAGGTACTCCCTCAGAGCACAATTAGTTAAACTGGCAGCTCACTGCTCAGGCTCAAACTGCTGCAGGTCCATTGCTGAGCAGAACCTGCTTGTGAGGATCCAAAAGCATATCCCTTCTTTCCTTTTGCAGTGCTGCAATCCTCTGCTCCTGAGGCAAGGTACAATAGGTATGGGAAGGAGAGCAAAGCAGAGGCATGAGCCTGTGTAAAGGAGGACAAAAGAACTAGTCACTTATATGTGTGGGCTGCCAACCTTAAAACAGCACAAAAAGGTAAATCTGACCCAGAGGGAGGGGAAAATTAGAGGTTCATGTGGTTTTCTATATTATAAAACAGATCCTTTCTCATCTGGATGGGAGATTCCTATCCCAATATCAGTGTGTATGAATTCTGGGTAATTCTCTAGCCAATAGTACTAATCTCAACAACTGCCTTGAAAAAATAAAGCTCAACTATACACCTATAAAAGTCATACATACTATTGAAAGGAATGGGAAGGAGGTGTCTTCACAAACAAACTGTGGCCCTGCTGGTAGATGCTGAGAGGTGAAAGAGCAATGGGAGGAACCATAAATTCCATAAGAATTCCACTAAATTGACACAGACTGTTGCTCCACTCAAGACTGCTAATCCCTGGATTTAGAGTAAAAGAACAGAGACACAAGGAAAATAATGGGGGGGGGTTTATACATTAGAAAGGGGGTGTGTATGAAGTGATTTGGGAAGTCTGTACCTCTCAAGTACCTCAGCCAAGGGAGAAAGAGAAAGGGAAATGCAGCTGGGAAATTAGGATAAAAAGGAGGCTGTGTCCTCCTAACTATTTGAGAGACCCCCTGGGAAATACCCATGACCTCTCCCTTTATTCGAATAACATTACAGGACTCCTCTGTCTCCTTTTTGGTCTTAAACCTCTGGTGTTTGTGGATTAATTTTCCTGACACTGTGCCTTGACTTTCAGCTTTAAAAATTAGCAGCTTATGTTTTGACCGTTCTTTTAAGATGCAATCTTTAGTTCTAAAGAAATAAGGTATACAGATCGTTGCAGAACAACTGCAGATGATGCCTGCTGCAGGTTAGCTGTGTGGCTTGGTATTTTTTTTTTTTCTGTGTGTCTGCTGCAAGGGTAAGGAGAGAGACAGAACTCTGCTGGCGGATGTCCTGCAGAAATAGACATTGTTGCTGAAGCAGCCCTGGGGCTGAGAATGATTGCTCTGCATGTTGTGGTTTTGTGTTACTCCATGTACTACTGGAGTGTTCTGTGGAAATTGAGTGTTCCCTCATGGCTGTGTTATTCCCCTAGTTGCTCAGCCTGGGTTGTGTACAGGTTTGGCAAGCACATGTAGCTGGAGGGAACATGTGGAGCTGCTGTTGTTGGAGTTTTGGAAGGTAGGCTGTGCAGAAATCCTAGTAGTTCATAGTAGTTCATAAAGAGTTTCTAGAGACTGTGGCACTCTCTTCTGTTACCTCCACATGCCCGAATCACATCACCATGTGAAACAACTGCACAGGTAATTGCACTACTACCACAACTGGTGGAGGTGCTGGTGCCTCCAGCCTCACACTTGCAGAAGCATTTGTATCAGTCATCGGAGGAAGTAAGTGCATGCCAGCAAAAGCTCTTTCTGCTAGGATACATTACACCTCTGTTAGCACTGCTGCTTCTCATGACTGTGCTGTGTAACAGTGATTTCTGCACACTGCAAACATGATTTGCCTTGCCAGCAAATCTTTTGAGGATCAAGCTGTAAGATGATTTGGAGCTCTTCATATGCATTACAGCTTGTGGGGATACACTGCACGTTCACAGTATCTCTGCAGTGACAAAACTCCAGCTGTCAATGACAACTCCATTATCAAGCTGCAGGTGTAGTTCCAGTGATGCAGAGAATCCCACCTAAACATAAGAAATTGGATCTAGTACTGACTACATAGACCAGGGTTTTATTCTGTAATTCACTGGGTTCCAGCTGTCCCACAGGCAAAATACCAAGCAGGTAGAGTGGTGCAAGCAAACTCATTCCTTGCTCTCGATGTCAATGTGGCCTGCAGCAATGTTTTACAAGCTACAATGTTTCTTCTGAGTGACCCACGAGCAAGGGCTCAAAGCCCCAGTTGTTTCTCCACTGCAGATTAAAGTCATGATCTTTGCTGTAACAGGCTCTTCCCTACAGGCATATGTAAACATATTCAGTTATCTAACTACACCGCATGACTCGGAGGCTGAGCTTAACAGGGTTTCGGAAATTTTCAGTCAAGCGTTGCCCCACGTCTCTTGCCTGACCCGTCATCAGAGGGCAGCAGCATACTGGCTGACACTGAATAGTCATGAGGTATGAAGGACTCCAAATCATGGCACTCAGGCATTAAAAAAATAAACCCACAACACACAAAACCCCCCCAACAAAACAAACAGCCAAGAAAAACACAACTGAGAAACCACACCCCCAAGTTTTTTCCTACCTGTGAGGGCCATGCTGTCCAAAGTTTTGAAGAGCGCTCTCGGGTCATATCTGTGAATCTTTTTCACAACCAGGCTAGAATGAATTTCTCATATTTGATGACAGTCCATCTGCTCTGTAGCAGCTGGACAGTGTCCAAACCATTATATCTTTTACAAATTACAACATTGGGACTTCTGCTTTGGGTGAGCCCCAAGTTCCATCTAAGCCATTGCTTAGATACTAGAGAAAGACCAGAAAAGACACCAAGTCCCCAGTGTCCCTCTGGCTGGCTGGGGTTGAGGGAGTCCCTCTAACAGAAGCTGCATTCCTGCTGTTTTTACACAGGACACTGGGAATGCAGCTCCTGATACAGCAGACATCAATGACCTCCCTTCCTGGAAGCTGCTTACTGCCTGTTGGAATTGCTGCAGGCTTTTGGACTCCTTAACCACCTGTGGCAATAAGGTCTGTCTTTGAATGATGACCTCTGAAAATTTTTGTGTCTCTGAGGAAACGGCAAGATTTGGTAGTGTTTGTTAGCACTACTTTGCTGAAGGTCAATAGCAGGGAAATCACAACTGTTGCTCTTAGAGACAGCAGCTTTCTGCAAGCCAGTTCCAGGGCCTCCACAGCAAAATCCTGCCCGTCCTTAAGCATCTCTGAAGGAGCAGGGCATGACATGTGACTCCTTCTCATGAGAATTATTAGTGAGGACCAGTCGGAAGCTCAACTTTTTTCACCTATAGCAGCCTTTGATGGGTTGGCATGGAAAGGCTTCAGATGATATTCAGGTAAGTAAACACTACTACTGGCTCGAGAAGAACTGAGAAATATCCTCATACCGGTGTGAGAGCCCTGGTAATTGCTGCTATTGTAGTCCACCCTCCGATGTTAACCAGCCCCTTTTCAGTCGGCTTCACTGTTCCCACCCCGCTGATTGTTCCAAGAACAGTCTTTCCCAACGTTAGCCGCTTGCTGGTTGTAGGGGGAAGGGGTGGGGGCTGTGCCAAAGTTATATGACTCACCATCCAAAAGGCCTTATCTTTCCCCACATCATGCTGGCCACGTGTTGGGGTTCAGCGCCAGGCACCAAATAAGCACCATGCAGCCACTCACTTGATCACTCCCCACCACTGGGATGGGCAAGAGAATCGGAAGAGTAAAAGTGAGAGAACTCGTGGGTTGAGATAAAAACAGTGTAATAGGTAAAGCAAAAGCCACACACGCACACAAAGCAAACCAAGGAATTAATTCACCCCTTCCCAGGGGCAGGCCACCTCCAGGACAACAGGGCCCGGTCCCATGTAATGGTTACTCAGAAAGAAAAACGCCATCACTCTGGATGTTCCCCTCTTCCTTCCCCCAGCTTTCTACACTGAGCCCAATGCCATATGGGATGGAATATTTGGTCAGCTGGGGTCAGCCATCCCAGCTTCTAAGCCCTTGTGCACCCCCAGCCTTCTCACTGTCAGGGAGATAACAAGAAGCAGAAAAGGCCTTGACACTGTGCAAGCCCTGCTCAGCAATAATGGAAACATCTCTGTATTATCAATGCCCTTCTCAGCACAAATCCAAAACACAGCCCCATCCTAGATACTGTGAAGAAGATTAACAAACACAGCCAAAGTCAGCACACCATACAGTTTACAGTAGGATCAAAGAGTGTCTGCATGAGGGAGTGGGAACAAACAGCTGCGAGGCACAGGGACATAAATCAGCTTTGCCAGTAGAAGACCATGCCTCTTATTACTCCAGCCACAGAAATCACTGCCTTCATTTTATGCTCATTTTTTTTAACCATGGCAGCTACTTCATTGCATTAAGAGAAATTCATTGTCATCATCAAAGAGTGACAGAAAAAGAGCGATAAAAAACCTGTGAGTCAGGGAACTGGAGGCCTGTTATTACTTTGTTACACATACTTGGTTTTAGGTGCTTAGACACTTACATAGTTTTACGTTTAGAAATGATAGTACCTCCACGACAGTCCTGTATTCAATATTGCTGGATAGGGAAAATTTTTAAAGTGGATGATAGTTACTCACCTGTTTTCTTTGACTCAAAGTATCTGGCATTGCCAAGAGTCATGAAGCTGATCCACTTATAACACAGAAAAATCTCTGTTTATAGTTTCAGCATCAAATAACAATGGCAGACGGTTGCTATGGCTATTTATGTTCCATCAGGTTTTTATATTGCTATGCTCTATTGCAGTGGGAAAAAAGAGAGACAGAAAAATACATAATGCATCTTAAAAAATACTCTTTTTTTTATTTGCCAAATTGAATGCACTGTTAGGTTTTCTCAAGGGGAGGCACAGCAAGACACAGACTAGAGGGAAGGGCTTAAAAGATCATCTTACCAGCACCAGCCTTTCTGCAAGCTACTTGTCACATCTCCCTTCATTAAACACTTCATCACTTCACCTCATGGCTGATACACAGAACTGATGATGTACACTTCAGATGGATAACTGGCACATGGCAATAACTTCTCCAACTTCAGTTAAAGGTACGTGACCAGCACCTCTCCATACAGCCCCTGGCTTCATGTGTTATGTACACACAACTGTACAGTGATACGTAGAAATGAGATCCCCAAAGGAATCTGTGCTTCCTCTAAGACAAGTTACAAGATCCATCATTAAGAAGATCCAGGGCATAAGCTGGGTATCCAGATCTTGGGTTTTGCTACAAGGGAGCTTGCTTGCCTGTGCCAATCAAGAAAGGAGTGTGTGTGTGCACGTGTACGGGCACAGAAATGAAGGGCTGTGTGTGCGTACCTGGGCAAACGGGTCCCTGCACAGCTGTGTGTCTGCAGGCACATATTTGGATGCCAAAACAGATTCTAGCTACAAGGTGTCCCGGAGGTGGACTGCACACGAATAACAAAGGGAGAGATGAGAATAAGATTTGATTCCTGGCTGCCCAAGTACCCCACATCCACAGTGCTTAGGAGTGATAAAGATGATGGCTGGCAGTGGTTGGGAAAGGAGCCCCCATAGTGGCTGAGTGGTGAAAATTACAGCCATCAGCTGTCTTTGAGCCTGGGTATTCCACACTGCCAGGATAGCTGTGGTAAAAGTCTACTTTGTGCTGGGCAATGAAGCCCACTGTCTGCTGGACACTGCAGGTCCCCCCGCCTTTGCCAAAGACTCCTCCATCCTCGCTGGTCACGATTGTGTAAGCGTTCTGCCCTGCTCCATAGTGCTGACGGGGGGCAGGCATGGTTTGGATGTTGCCAGCTGCAGTGATGGGATAGCTCTGGTGGAATTTGGGGTGCACGTCCAGGTAGGTACCAGTCTGGAAGCCACTCTGAAAGGGAAAGGCAGTGAGTCAGAACACAGAGCTTCTCCACTGGTGTCCACAGGCCTGACATGTACTGGGACTCTGGCCCTTCACATTTCATATTGTCTCTTGACCAGCAGCAATGGCATGGAGGGCAAGAAGAACTATGTCCATTCCCACAGCTCAGGGGTGGATACACAATCATATATACTTATATATATATAGGAGGAAAACAGCTTTTCCCTGGAAACATTTCTGTGGCATAGTCAGCCCACTGCTGGGCTACCTGCAGTACACAGAGTCATGCCAAGTCTGTGCCTCTGTGCCGAGCAGGAGGCCGGGTATGCTGACATTTATATGCTCAAGTTGCCCCCATGGAGGAAATACAGGACTGATCTGCCCAGACAGAACAGCTATGAGGAGCCATGTGCTGTGTTCTTACTTGTGTGAGGCACTGAGCCCGTTCACTCCACAGGCTGTGCTTCTGGCACCTTTTCAGCTTCATCCTCCGGTTCTGGAACCAAGTCTTCACCTGGGTGGGGAAGGGAGAGCAGAGAAAATTTCAGCAAAGGCAAGGGAAGAACAAATGTTATCAAATTCACAAGCAGGAAGAACCAGAGGGAGAGTGACCAGATGGCAGAGATACATGGGCAGCAGCAGATAAAAGCCTTTAAGAACTCCTGGGGGGTGTTGCCACGGGGAGAGGTCTGTCTAGCAGCCTCAGCAGGTGGCTAGTGCAACTGTGTGATGGGGGAGGGGTGGCTCTGTGTCAAAAGACAGTGATAGTTGTGACAAATCAACTCATTCCAATCATGGAGATAAATGACTGATGTAGATCAGATCCACCGACACCTCTAGAAGCCCCTTGCACTACAGGCAAACTTCTAAGACACTGTTTCTGCATACTTGTGAACAGAGAAGGGACAGACTTGCTCCTTGTACCCAGCAGTTCCCAAATTCAAAGCTCCTTGCTGGGGCGAATTCCAGGGCCATTTCCCCCCGGGCTGTGTCTGCGCTGTGAAAGCAGCCTTTTCAGGGATGTGGATTGAAGGAAAGAGCAGGCTGTCCCACCTGTCTTGTTCCTGGCAGAACCAGTTCAGTGTGTGCCGTATGTGTGCACTTACAATGCACGTATAACTTTTTTAGTCCCAGGGCACTGAGGCCATCCTGCCCAGCTCTGAGATCCATATTCCAGGCAGATTTTGGACTTGTAACTGCGAGCTCTTGTGCCCCATTGCCCAGCCCCCCCGCTTAAGGAAGGCATCATTTGAGGCAGCATCATTTCACTACATACAAACTACCTGGAGATCAGCAGAGACCCGAAAGGGCAGTGATGTGTGAACCTAGCAGCACCCACATGGAGTGGGGAGCAGTTGTCGAGCAGCTGGGCAGTGCTGAGTGTGGAATATTATTAGATATTGGGCAAGATAAGCCCTGGGAGATGCTAGCAAGAGCTTTCAGCGTGTCGCAGCCCTGTGATTCAGAGGACTGATGCATGCCAGGGTTTCTGTGAAGTTCAGAGTGCATGGAAAAATCTGTGAAGTGCTGTCAAGCCCAGGGTAGAGACTGGTTGTGGCAAACAACATATTCATCACTGGGTTTGCAATTCTACTACAGGTGCTGGCAACAGAACCCTTAACTGACCCCCGACTTGGGAGGCCCAAATGAGGTGCCACTGACCCCTCTATCCGCAAAAGTACTTCTGATCTCTGGGCATGAATAAGCAGGGGAGCAACTGTTAGCTGGCACCTTTGCCTCAGTCCCTGCTGGGGACTCATCTTTCCATCCTGTCACTTCCTTATGTGACCACTCAGCCACTGTGAGATCGATATACTGTGGGTCAAAGTCTCTGTGTTCACCTGCTTGTAGGTGAGCCCCAGGGCAACAGCCAGCTCCCGGATCTGCTGGGGGCTGAGGTACTTCTGGCTCTGGAAGCGCTGGTGCAGGGTTTGCAGCTGCTCCTTGGAGAAAGCCGTACGGCTCTTGGTCTTCCTCAGCCCCTCCACTCCATATTCTCTGCCCTTCTGAGACTTAGCTGTAGGCTGTGGGGATGAGGATGATGAATGTGGACTGGTGGCTGAATCTGGTGTGAATTGGTTGAAATTCCCAGAACTGGATGAAGCTGGGGATACTTCTATAAATAAAAAGACAATGAGAAAAGGTATAAGAGACAAAATGTTTAGCTGTAAGGGTATGAGCATGCTCCCTGCCTGCTGTAGAGCTCTTTGCCTACCCAACAGGAGCTTTCCTGAAGTAAAGGCTTGCATGACCCTCCTTTCTTTATGGATCTGTGAGCACAAACAAGCACACTGAGAGTGAGCAGCTTCCCAGCTCAGGCCCCTCTGGGATGCTCGTGGCTCCCTTTTGCCAGGCAGAAAAGTCAGGGCAGGGAGTGGTGCAAGAGTGGTGCACATTGGTTCACAGTAAACTATCCTCCTCCAGAAGGCCTCAGTAATATTTCAGTCTGATTGTGGTGTAAAATGGCCTTGTCATGACTGCAAGCATAGCTCTGGGTTGGTGACTGGGCTCCCCAAAACTGCCTGCCCAGCAATACCAAGGCACTCAATAGAGACAAAACAACCTCTGGCCAGGGTGCATGGTGGGGCAGAGCAGCCAGTGCTCACCGTGAGGGCAGCAGGTGGAGAGCGTCAGGCACTGGATATTGGCTCAGTCCTGTCTGCTTTTGTCTCCCACCACAGACCATGCCACTGCTGGAAACACGTGGAAGTGGAGGGACCTGTTTGTCTGAGAGGGACTTTTGGTGAGAGAAGAATGAAGGAGAGAAATTCCACATGGAAGAGGAGAGGGAGAGAGGAAAGGTGGATGTGTGAAACAGGTGAAAGGAGCCAGTAATCCTGTACCAGGGACACAGGGGACAAAACTCAACAGTGCAGAGGAAGGCATTCCAGCCCCTTCTCATTTGTCCTGGTACATGTCTTAAGGGGTCTCTGTTGATGACAAAGTTGAGCTAAAGGCCTAAAGGAAAAGCTTTCTGAACAATCTGGGCTACTAGTGAAGACAAGAGCTGCCAAGATGCAAAGTCATTCAGGCCGCAGGAATAAGAAAATGTGTCAGATGCCAGATTACTGGGGTCTGAGAGAGCCTGAGACCTTCTCAGGCCAACCCTGACTGAAGGGCCGTGATACTAGTCACTCCTCTTCCCCCTAACTACAATCTGCCCATCCCTCCCTCCTCCAGCTACCCCTCTACAAACTGTCCTGCATGGTCCATCCCATCTCCTCCTACTGGAAGTGCAGTGAACTGGGCAGTGCCATTTCAGTACACACCTTCTGACTACTGAGCCCAACCAATGTCTCCCAAACTCCTTACTAGTCACCCTGAGAGCTGTGAGACTGAGACACCCTCCTCAACCTCCGGAACATATGTCCAGTGCAAAGTACTGATGTCCCCCGGAAAAGTGTGCTTCCCACCCACCCTACAAAACCTTTCCTTCTTCTGTCCTAAGCTGAGAGCCTACTAAGCAATCACTCAAAAGCCCTGGGGTGCTGTTGGACCTCAGAAAGGTGGCCACATCTGTGGTAGTGTTCCCCTTGTTACTCTCCTTACAGAGCCAGGCCATCTCTGTGGTGCCTGCCACTCGAGGCTTGTCTGCACGGGGCCATTTGCTATCCCTAGGAGATGACACCACCCGGAGCAGGAGCTGGGTGAGCAGACAGGGGTGTGGTGGGGCAGGTTTCTGGCGCTGGGGAGCAGGGCCATGAGGATTGCGAAGGGATTCTGTCTACAAGCAGGAAGAGGCTGACAGCAGAAGAGGTAAAAGGGCCTGCAGTGTTATCTGCATGGGGCTAGATTGCAGAGCCTTGAGGAAGCTGAACATCCGTGACCTGGCTGCATGGGAAGCTAAAACTTCGTGTGGGATCACAGGATGCATGGCTCCTGCAGGCTGTGCAAGTAAAAACCTTACAGGGAGGAAATGAGTATGCTGGGAACGTGGGTTTGGAAAACAGGAAAGTCTCCTGTTAACCAGGAACCACAGCAAGAACCTGTAGAACTAAAGCTCCCCTAGGTTCCTGCTTGACTTGTCATCCCAAACCCCCACGAAATGTATCATGTGCAGCTCGAGCTCAGGACAAAAGTGCTCCCTACCCCCTCTCTGAGAAGAGAGTAGAGAAGAGAGTAAAGAAGAGAGGAAGCAAGAAACACTAACAGTGCAACAGACAGAACATGAAAGCCTGTGACAGACCCACTCCCACGAGCCCCTGACATCTCTAGGCCTTGGCTTCCACAACTGGGCTCTCTCTGAGAGAGGTACCAGAGGAGAGTGTTTGAAGATGGGGTTTCAGTCTATATACGGGGCCCACCGGGGGCACAGAGGAGTCCATCTGCCTGCTGCCTTTGTCGGGCAGGCAGCATGCAGAGAACCCAAGCCTTTCTCCAAACTACATGGCAGGTAGCCACATGCCAAGTAGCCATAGTCACTCTGCCCGAGCAAGTAGCTTTCTATAGCAACTGACAGCTTGAAAGTAGCACCCCAAAACCTGGCTCTCCTCCCACCCATTTACCTTGCTAGAGTGTTGCCCTGCTGACCATAATGTGGGGCTGGGTGAAAACCTGCTTTTATCAGCTCTTCTATTGCCACTCACTGGAGTGGGAGAGGAATGGCAGGAACAGAAAATGTCACTGTGGTGACACCTGGGACTGTTCGGTAAAAAAGGGGAAGGCAAAGCCACAGGAGCACAGAAAGGAGAGGGAAATACAGGAAAACGGCAAAATGAAAAAAGCAGTGAGTAACAATGCTAGGTTTAAAGGAGCAGATCTCCCAGCACCCACGGATTCAGAGCAGGCCTTGGCTCATGTTTAATAAGCACATAAAACCTGCAAGGAGTTTGTAAGGGGATAAGGGATGCCACAAGAAGTATCTCCAGGATCTGTTTCTCTCGACAGCACACATGACAGCATTTAACTAAAAGGATGCTCAGACATTCCTGCCCCAAGAACCGTGAGCTTCCATAAGACCAAGTTGTCACGCTGCCCTTCAGCCCGGGGCAGGGACCTGACAGTGCCTCGGCTCTTGCAGGCTCTGGTGAGGTTTAGGAACCCGGCTCACAGTCACCCAAGAAAAGCAGCATGGAAAAGTGGGGTGACCGGCCAAGGTCACCCCTCCTCCTTGCCTACCACACCGCAGTTTGCCTAGGTCACACACTGCGAAAACAAGGCAGGGAGAGAGGAAAATTCGTTCAAAGTCATTTGAGCCTGACCTGGGACCAGAGGTATCCTGGGGATCAGCTCCAGGATTTAGCTGAAAGGCCTTACCTGCCGCGTGCCTCCTCCCTCCCGCCTCCGGAGAGTGCCCGGCCCCGGCGGCTCCCGCGGGCCCGGCCGCTGTGGGCGCTGGCGCGGCCTCCCCCGCCGCGTTCCAGTACAACTCCAGGCACCCCATGGCAGCCCCGCCGGGGTGCGCCGGGTACGGGGGCAGCGCCAGCTGGGCGCACATGGGGAGCAGCTGAAGGGGCCGATCCCCCACCCTGCGAGAGATGTCACCGTCACTTGGGGGGCTGGTCCCGCCGCCGAGCTGAGGTAGCCCCGAAGCGCAGACAGGCCTTTATAGCCGGCCATTCCCAGCCTGGGACCGCAATATTCACCGCGGCCCGCTCCTCCGGGCTCTTTGTCATGTTAAAGAGGCTGATCGGTGGGGTGGGGACAGAGCAGGGGGGAGGGAAAGTCGCACATGGCATCAGGGCTGAAATATGTCCCCTGTGAATTCTTCCCATTCTGCAGGTTGCTCAGTCCCACCTGAGCAGGGTCTGACCCAGAGCCCCAGGACAACTCCTCCTGCTCGCTTCTTTGGGTGCTGCAGGGCTTGTCCTGCCCCAGGATCCCGTGAGCGCGGATACCCTGTACAAGACAGCTGTTCACTGCTTTGGGAGAACACATCCCAGCCTGTCTCCGCCACTGGGGGGAGGACAGGAGGGAAATCTGGTGCTGAGATGCTGGCGGCCAAACCCACACCCTGGCCTGAGGTTATGGGGAGGGTTCTGAGACCTTTACTTTGTGGCTTGTGTCACACTGACACCCCCCCAAGACCCACACACCCCCCATTGACCTGGCAGCACTTCCCACACTCTTGGTGCAGATGTCAGAGATGGAACGGGAGGGGGGGAATGAGTAAAAATTAGAGCTGGGGGCTAGAACATACGTAGAGTCTTCTTCTTCTTTCCTTCTTTCCTTCTTTTTTTTTCTTTCTTTTTTTTTTCTTTTTTTTTTCTTTGAAACTTAGAAGGAATTTCCTTCATACAGGCCTTCGAGGGAGCCAGCTGAAAATGTGTTTGGCCCACCTTCAACAAGCCTGTGCCAGAGCAAACTCAGAAACACTGGGCAAGTCACGTCCAACACCGGATCTCACTTTGCAGAGCAGGCTCAGAAATCTCAGCTGGTTGGTCTCCATGGGGACAACCAGCAGAGACATTTTTACTGTGGATCTAGGAAAAGATCGTATGTAAGGTCCACAGCTAACAGATTTGCTTGCCCATGGCCTTTCAAAGGCATATCTTTTCACTTGTGTAGCCTTGGCTATGGCCTTTGCCAGGCTGCTGCAGGTTGGTTGGAATAAAGATGAAGAGTTTCCTTTAAGATGGGGTTAGCTGATGTTTCCTGACATATGGCCTACCCAAGGGGAACAGGCACCTGCAGAGCTGTTCATTAAATAACTCAAGGTAAGTGAGTGAGCTACAGAATTCAGCTATGGATCTGCAGATTGGGCTTGTTTGTCCCCTCTCATCAGCAGGTTTTGCTCTGCCTGTATATAGGAAAATTTTATTAGTTTAATCTCAAAAGACATTCTGAGTCTCTCACTAATGTCTGTTTCTCAATAGAGAGACAGAAGTCCCAGAGTTAATTAAAATGTTTCTTGCTAGAACCAGCCCTGCTTTGGCACCAGGACATGTGCACGCCTCCTGTCAGAAACTCAGAGCTGAAGGTGCCGATCCACAGAAGTGTAAAATGATTTCAAATGGACAATCCTTTCACTCCTCTGTACCTCATTACTTCACAAATGCTGGTTGCTGCTTTTATCCCAAGCCTGGGCTAGCATCCTAGTACCTGCCCAGCAGGCCAGAGAGGGGCACCTGCTTGCTGTGAGTGTTCAAGTATCAGCGGGGAGAAGAGACAGACAGGTGGGAGGAAGCAACAGAAATAGGAAGTAGAATTTAGATTAGTTTAAAAGGACATAGAACACCACTCCTACCAGCACTTGTGCTGCTCTGTGCCCCATGGCAGTCCTGGCTTCCCTGTCAGTAGAGACACTTTCCCATGAGGTGCAGACTGGAGGGAGCTAAGGACATGGCTAGAGTCTCTTTAACTTGACACTGAGTTTTATGTTTTCTGTTTGCATGAAGCAGTTTTTTACTTTACAAACTGCAGGGATTGACATATCTCTGCACATGAACAGCAGGTTTTTATGTTAAATTTACTTGAAAAACTTAAAGCAAAAAAAGGCCTTTGAGCACATCTGCCTCAACAGAAACCCAAGAACATCCTGAACATGTCAATTATGCTGCAACAGCCTCTACAGTTTGACTTTGGCTCATGTCTCCCTTCTGAATCATTCTGCATTTCAGAGCTGCAGTGCCACAAGAGCTGAGATCACTGTCCCTCACATCTGCCCTCAGGCCCTAGCTGATTAAGCACCAGTTATATGAGCTGTACAGAGCTTGGGACCCCACTGGGCAGCTCCAGTGCCACCAGTCCAGGAGAATGTTATGCTCTCCTTCTTGCTCATACCTGGCCTGTTACCGTATGTTGGTGTTCAAGATTTCATGGCCTTAGGTGCCGTTAGAATATGAAACCAGGGTAGCAGGCCTGGAAGGTATCAGCATCTCTTTTTGTATTGTTGAACCTGACGACCCAGCAGAAAACATGGTGTGGGTGCTGGTGTGGGTGGCAGTGGGTGTCTGTGTAGCTGCTGGGAGTTTCACTGTCTGAGCACTTCACACTTGATCTCATCGATTTCAGCTGCTTCTGAAGGTGTCTGGGATCTTTCCTACAAAGTGCCCAGAGGCCATAATAAACCAGCATAGTCACTTGCACTACAAAGTCCCTCTGGGCAGCAGCCAGGGAGGAGGGTGGTGTCACTCCTGGGAGCAGAGCCACCCGGCTGGACCAGTGAGTGGGGCAGCGCAGAGGGAGTCACCTCCCTGCGGGCAGGAGGGGGACGGAGGGGCAGAGGAGCTGAGGGAACCTCAGGACCTCACTGCCTGTGGTTTCAGAGCAGTAGCACCTCTGAGGGAGCAGCTTATTATATCCCCCACAAAACACGTGACACGGATGTGGCTTGGCATCAAACCAGCCCTGGCTGGTTTGGTACTGTTTTATTCTAGACTGGGCCCAAATACTCACTGTTATCTGACAATGACCTCCCACGAAAGGATTCATGCTCTTGGCTCAGAGGGCTTTCTGATATCTTAAACAACCTTTGTCTGCTCTTCTGTACCATGAAGCTGTAAGCACACTCCACCAAAAAGAGGGTAAATTCTTCACAGCGTGTCAGTACCATGATCTTTCATTAAGAGCTAAATCCTTTGCTTCCTCAGAGATGGCACTGAGCTCTCCAGCAGTCACAGCAATGAAACAGTAGCCTGTCAATTGCCAGGTGAGCCTGCAGAGCAGGCCGCTCAGGGATGTTAGTTTCTCCTGAAGAAGGACTCAGAGAGGGTCAAATGAAAGAGCTCAGGTCTAAATAAAGACACTGATTCTGAGATGTCTGTGTTCTGGCAGTGCCCCATGGCAGCTAACATGCAAACAAGGCTTGGCATCTACAGCGTGGACATAGTGGAGCAAGATCTGAAAGTTAAAGCTGACAGCAACCTGAATAGACTTGGGTATTTAGTCACAGTTTGAGCCCTTGTGATTCACCACTTCTTGGTGCAGCTCTGCCCGATAGCCTGCAGAAGTCTCGCTGCTTGTGCATTTCTGCTTGGCTGGCAGAGCTGTGGCAGTTTGGGCTGACGTGGTTTAGATGCCCTTCTTGCTACCACTGGACCAGGAAAACACCAAGTTCCTTGGAAGCTTGGCCTCCCCAGAGCCCACTGGGGGGGTGCGAGAGAAGTACCCCTTCCCAGAGGTGCCTGCACTGCAGGTGAGAACCTGGCAACCCTCCAGAGTCCTTTTGGGCCATACAGTCTCTCTCCACAACTACTAATATTGACAAACAAGTATTTTATTCTGTCTAAATTGGCTTTTTAAAAAGTGTGGCTTTTCAGTCCTTAAACTTGCTGAACGTGGTTTTGGTTAATTATTCAAAGATTGTTAATACAGTTGTTTTAAGAAAAAGGCTTTGATAGTATTGTTTAATCATATTTCTCCTTTTCTTTGAGGCCTCAAACAAATGCTCTGCTTTGTTTAAACATTTGCAAGGTTGTTGTGATCACTATTGATAGTAATGGCTTAATCAAAAAACATTTTAAGAGCAAAAAATTGGAAAAGTAAAACAGTTTGAAGGATAAGAAGCAAAGTAGCTAAAACATTTCCACATTGCAGCATTACCACTCTGTTGCCCTTTTAACCATTCCATTCAGCATGTTAATTCTTTAATTGTAACTTGAACTTGAATTTGCTTCTCTTAAAGCACCATATTTTTCTCAGAAGACTTTTCTTTTGGTGACTGATGATTTTCTGCTTTTTTTTCTTTGCTTCCTGTGAGACTGGACAGTAATCTAGTCAGATCCATGTGCTTGCCTGGTGTCACAATGACCTTGTACTCTTTATAAATATTGTTAATGAGTCTGCACCAGAAAAGGGTTTTTTTCCCCCCACTAACACACATGGCCTTGCTGAACTGAGACTAGGCAGGGGAAAGGAGAATTTATTCCGAAAAATCATAAATGTGCTGCTACTTTTGGGGGTTTTTAGGTGTGTCATACTGGGCTGAAAAATTCTGAAAGGGGTGAAATAACTTCCCATTGAGGGAAGATAGCCGAATTTCATTTGGGTGATCATAAAAAGAATGAAAAGGAAAACTATTCCTTTTCTCTTTTTCCACTGCTCTCAGCCTAAGGCTGGTCAGAACTGGTACTTTGCTGTACATAGCAGCCATCCAGAGCCACAAAAAAAGTAAGTTAAGACCCCTCAGGGCAGAAAGATGTAAGCGGATCTACGGTTAACACCTACCTAAAAAGACTGGGGGAGGGTCTAGGAAGTCTGCAAACCTTGAATAACATTCGTAAGTATTTCCTAGCTGCCTTCAATTTTTCCTTCTGAAAATGTAATTTAGGACACAACTTCACATGTTAATCGGTTTTAGTTCACGAAGGAACAGTCTGCAGAGGGCCCCTTCTCCTAAATTACTCAGAATAATAAAAGCCCAACTTATTTTGCTGTGCAAAATTTTTCAGTAAAATCAGTAAAAGGTAAAAATTAAAATCTGTGCCACACCCATACATATATGTACACATATACATCTAAATCCTCTCCCTCTGTCCCCTCTTCTCTCTTCTCTTCTCTTCTCTTCTCTTCTCTTCTCTTCTCTTCTCTTCTCTTCTCTTCTCTTCTCTTCTCTTCTCTTCTCTTCTCTTCTCTTCTCTTCTTCTCTTTTCTCTTCTCTTTTCTCTTCTCTTCTTTTTTAAATCTGTGTAGTGAGAAAAAAATGTACAGGCCAAGGAATGAATGGGCTTAGTTTCCAACAGAGCAGTTTAGGACAAGCTGTTGATCATTATCATAAGACGGATTTTTCTGCTCATACATCCTTCCTGGAGTCCTTCACACAGTCAGGCCTTCAAAGAGAACTGTAGTTTGACACTGATGCCAAGAGGAAGATGAAATTGGAAAAAATGATCTGTCAGTGTTGCCAGCACTCCCACAGTCTCCTGGGTCTCACTTGTAGGATTTTATGTCCCATTTTGCCAAAAAAAGGTGTGATCACTGTAGACAGAAGAGAAGGCCTGGACAGTACTACCACATCAACCACTTTTAGTCTTATTCCAACATCTCTTGGAATGTAGTAGACTCCTCTGCTCTCACACATCCTTCACAAAGCCCAGTCTACCTTCTCTCTTCAAGTTTAAAAGTCACCTGTGGTTAGTAGCCAAAGCAATTTCTCTGGCTGTATGGCTACAAGTTATGGCAAATACAGCAAATTCTCCTCCAGCCTGCTGCTGCTATCTGTTTCCCACTTCCCAAAGTGTCTGTCCATGCCAGGCATGTGCCACCAACTGAAAGAGATTTGAGAGTCTAGCATCAGAGATGGAAGGTGGAGTTTCCTCCCTATTCAATATGAGTTTTCACTTGGAAGAAATAAGTTTGCATATGAAGTTACAGCAAGGCTACAGTCCAGATCCATCATGTCTAACTCCTCTGGAATAACGGATCTTAACTGCTGTTAATGTCATCTGTGGTATATTTTCTCCCTGAAAGGAAAGGAGGGGAGGGTTTTCTAATGCTTACAGTTTTTTTCAGTGCTTGAACTGTTTCCCCTTCTCTTTAAGTAAAGCTATGAGGATTTTTAATGGTGGTTGTTGCCACAGCACCAAGCTGTCTGAAGTCTTGAAATCTCAAATCATGTTTAACCATTTTGTGTCATGCACAGCATTTTAATCTAAATGTGCATGTAGAGAAAACACTCCCCCACCACTGGAAAACTCACCTGGTCCTACAGAAATGTGGTCCCTGTGTGACATTCCCCCAGCTTGCTCCTAGGCAAATTTTCCAAAGAATCCCCACTTAAGCCTAATTTAGAAAAGTGCAGGTCCCCATGGCTCCTCTGCCAGTTCAGTTGCCAGTACCTGGGAGTACATCCCACTCATCCAGCACTTTGATATTAGGTTTTGACCACGACATTTGAATTGGACTAGGCTCAGGATACACTTTCCATGTTCCTTCCACGGTTTTCACTCATCTTGCTCCGTGACCAGTGGATCAGTGCACGGTCTCATAAGGGAATGGTGGAAGGGTCTTCAGTATCTTGTGAGGACGTGGCAGACGAGTTGAGGGTGAGCTGGTAGGGAAAGCTGCCCACAGAACAAGGCATAAAGAAACTGTTGGGACACCTCTGCAAGGGTGTAAGTTACAGAGAGAGCAGGTGATGGATTTGGGCAGGGAGGAAGAAAGTTAGAGGCTTCTCAGTTGCATTAAATGCAGACAAAGGCTGCCTTAAGGGGGTTATAGGCCCTGCAATATCAAACCTTGAAGACTCTCTGACATATCTAAGACTGGAAGAAGAATGTAGTGTGCTCCTTTTCCAGTCACCGGCTCTGGTATCTGGGATTCCACCAGCCCAAATGTGCCAGGAATTAAGTCTCCCCAGACAGAGATAACATAGCAGAGCTCTGATCAAGGGACTGATATCAAAGGAGCAAATCTTTCAGCCCCAGGGATGAATCATCAGGGCAGTTTATTCCAACCTTTCTCCTCCTTTCAAGTATCAGGTTCAATTGCAGCAACGGCAGCACAAAAGGCTTCGTCATTCTAGGTGCTGAAAAGACAGGGAAAACACAACCGGGAGGAATGGAATTCACAGGTGATACAAGGCTGGGAGGGTGTTGCAAATACCACAGAGAACAAAGAAGTGATGCAAAAGGAACCTATCTTGCTTGGGCAGGGAGGAAGAAGAAAAGATGGGGGCTAGTCATGCACCTGAGGAGAAAGGATCCCAAAGGTTAGGTATTCAAAGGGAGATGTCTAGAAAGCACAGCATGGAAGGGGAAAAAAAAGGTAGGCAAAAGAAATGCACGTTTGCCAGCTGAGGTATACCAAATTCAAACAACAGCAGTACTATTTTGCAGACATTCAAGCACTTGACAAAATAATCTTATTTTCTTGAATGGGCAGGCTGAGGCTGCATGTAGGCTCAGGAAAGGGCCTATAATTGTACAGCACTGGCCACTCCTTGCCTAAGCAGAAACACCAGCTTGTCATTGCAGAAAACCTTTGTCTTAAAGCTAAAGGGCAGCACTGATACTGCCCACAGTTATGGTGAGATTACACAAAGAAGGTCACATTCTGTTTTGTATGCCCTGCAAAGTGTGAGGATGAGGAGGAAAGAGAACCCCCTGGGAAGAACAGCAGGCTCAGGAGTGTTACTGAAACAGAGTTTAAAAAATTAAGATTTTAGGCAGAATTAGCTTTTTTAGAATTAGTTAGACCTTATAAGTAAACCCAGCTGAGGTTTATCAAAAGTTAGTAATTAGTTAAAGAAGTAGGCCTGGAACAGGCTTTGACGAAACAAAATAACTGATTACCTGCCACTCTATATTTGTTCAGCTGTGCTCAGAATGAGAAACAGAAATCATTAATCAATAGATCCAAAGAAATGTAGACAATTACTAATTTCTCTATTCGAACGCCTATTTAGAAGCAATAAAAAAGGTCTTGGGAGTCATCCAAAGAGGATATGTATTGTCAAAAATCAAGAAGGCAGAAAAAGGTCAAAACGAGGAAGATGAGTTTACTTCATCATTTACAAATAGAAAGACCCCAGACTCAATTAAAAAGCTGAACCACGCATGCTTAATAGATATTCTGCTAATTACCATACGAAGCGAGAAATGGGATGTGTCAATGTTATTAATAGGTATTCTGTATTTTGAATATTTAAGACTTCTGTAGACAAATAGAATCTGTATTGTTCTGTAACTTCGCACTGCGTCCTTTGGGAACTATCCCACACAGCTGCCCGGCGCTGGAAATAAACATACACTTTCTGACTCTAAGGTGTTAGAGAGTCTTGTCCGTCCTAAGTGGGTGCTGATATTAGATCGCACCCTATTTTTTTAATAAATCATTACAAACCAGCTTCTCTCTGCCAAGCAAGCATCAAACCAGAATTGCAGCATCTCAGCCTCTCTGCTTCTCAGCAACCTGTGGATCTAATCTCTGTTTACACACAGGGGGAGATCTGTCTTGTCTGAAGGCATTCCCACTGCCAGTTCCACTCAAGTTGCCCTGCCTCCTACAAAGCAGGTGAGGACAGGTGGAAAGGGCTGAACTGGAAGGCACAATTCTGGGAACTCTGATGAAAGTAAATGAGGCTGTGTGTCACTTCAGCACCACCAGTTATTCACAGTCATCTCACCCGTACTGAGATGAGCTGGAGGGCCAAGCTAGGTCTGGTCGTCTGCCTCATCAGTGTTGGTTATGTCAGCTGATCCTTCAGCAGGCTTTCCTGGGACATCAGTCGCATCACTGCTGGATCCTAATAAACTATGTTGTCAATAGGTCTGCTTCCCACATGAAGCTGAATTAGCTCTCCAGGGAAAAGAGGAGCAAGACCACTGACTCTGCAGAAAGATCATTTATCTCTGAAGCCTGTAGCTCAGGTGCACACCAGGAGCAACAGAACTGCTGCTGAGCTGTAGCCTGGCTTGGGCTCTGGTTTGGTGTTTGGAGGTTTGGGTGGGAGGGAAGGGACTGCATGTTTTGTGGGCTGCTGGCATGGCATTCATATTTCATATTTTTCATATTCGTATGCCATGTGCTTTGGCATGTCAAGATTTACCCCTATGAGCTGTCAGCTGCCCTAGAAGATGTTAATTGATAATTACATTGCAGATGAATCTAAGCTTTGCAAGAATCGTGGGTGTGAGAGCGAATGTCAGCCCTATACATACATATACACACACACACACACACACACATGGCCTCTATGCAACTATGAGGCACCTGGGAAACACATGCTGCCAGTGTGTTGCCACATAACCAGGCACATTTCCATGCCTGGAAACAGGGTAACACAGAGTCAGCACACTCCAGTGAGGCTGCACTCGGTAGCTTGTGTTTCCCCCAGGGCACTGTGCTGTAGCAGGAATGAGGCACCTCAGGAGCAGGGAAGAAATTCATGGCCCAAAGGTAATCAGCTTGTGGGGTTGTAATGTTAAACTCATTGGGAAGACAGCATAGGGGGGTTGGTGGCCTGTGAAAATCTCAGCATGAAGAAAAGCAGGAAAGATTTTTTAATAAGATTGTGATATTCTTTCGGGGAAGTACAACATAGTAGAAGGAAGGACCAAGTGTATTCAGGGGCACAAGAAAATTGTAGAGATGTGAGAGAGGAACCAGAGATGGCCGGGTAATGTGAGCCTGTCTTCATCCACAGTTTCAGTTTACCTATCTCTGTGCCATTTTGGCCTCTTTTTTGTGATAGCTGGGCTGCTGATGTAGACAAATCACCCAAAGACAGTGTTAGCAAGGAGCAGTCAGTCTTTTCGGCTCTAGTAATAGAGTCTTCCTTGTGCTAACACACAGTCTCTGGTCTCTGGCTGCTGCTGGAAGAGACCTTGGCGCTGCATTGCACTCTTCCTGCAAGGCACCAAGTACATCAGAGGCAAACCACAGGCTCAGCAGGAATTTTGTGTCTCCTTTGCCACAGAGACCACTGAGAGTTTTGTGTGGGGACTGGGTCATTCAGGGGATCTGGGTGAAAACCTTGACTCTGTCTGTTGCAAAGCTGGGCTCATGTGCATGGCTGTATGATTAGAGTAATTCAGCTTTTGCCTTTATTTTCCCAGCAGAAGAAAGGAATTTGCAGATCTGCAAGCTGTGATCAAGGCTGTCAGAAGGCCTCCCTGGACGAGGCTGGGTGTGTGGATACTCTGTACCTTTTCATTACACTACTGGCAAGACTCAGGCAGTGTGTGTGCAACCAGAGTGCTCACACCCACAGCTCACACATCACATGTGTGCTCAGCATGGCTGTGCTCCAAAACCTTCCAGGAAGCACCTAGTTCAGAGAGACTGGGAGCAGGGCCAGTGCAATTGCTTTGGCTCCCAGATCTTCCAGTCAGCTGGCACTGCAGCTGCCCAGCACTTCCAGTCCTACACTGTAGTCCAGCACTACAGTCCTTTGCACTGGAACCAGGGAGACTGCAACCCCTTCTCCCTTGTGTCCCTCTTTCACCTTCTTTCCCTTTCATGTCAGGCATGATAAGGAGATGGGGAACCACGGTCCGTGTTAGGCTTCTGCAGTGTCCTTCGTGTCAGGGCACTGCACAGGCAAAGGCACCCAGTATCTGCACATCCAGCGTGCATCACAGCTTCCCAGTAGCTTTACATTTCCACAGTGTCCATTTTTAAAGTGTCACTAATGTGTCCTGACCCTGCCTTCAGCAGGACAAAGCGTACTCTCTCAGCTCAGTTTAGTTAATAAAAAAGTCAAGTCCCAGTCAAAGAAAACACTAAAACTATCTTTTCAAGAACCAACACTGTACAACTAAACCTTTGCTAAACTTTTCTAGTCAGCCCTGGTGTTTGTGCTTTGATTACTCTGTCCTCAAACACACAGCCAGTCAGGAAGTAGACTTTCCAGTCACAAGGAAAAATGTTTCTTTCTCTTTACTTCTACTTTTTTTTTTCCCCACTTTTATTTTCTTATTTATTTTCCTTTGGAAAAAAGAAATTACATTTGGAAAAAGAAATCAGACTTGCATACTGAAAAAGAAATTGCTCTAAACAATGTGTTTGGAAACCAAAACCTTACACTAATATGACACTTCTAACTTTTTTGTGTGTGTGTGACCAGAGCAATACAACACACACCATTGCCTATGAACTACAAATGACCAATGTGAATGTCACTCTTGCATCAGAATGAGAAAAAGAAGGAGCACAAAGGTGGTGTGATGCTGCTCCGCAGAAGTTTTGTCTCTGGCACAAAATAACGAAATATACTGGCAAGTATTCCTCTCAACATTTCTGCATGGATAGTTTTTCTGAGAGGGACCAGCCCCTGCAGATTGCAGCAGTGGTGGTGTCTGTCCACACTGTGCTGACATTGGCCTTGGCCGGTTCTGTTTGGATCTTGTCTTGCACTACCTAACACAGGCAGGAAGATGCCTCTGCTTTGTGCTTATGGCCAGGCTGCTTCTGCTTTGCCACTGTGATCCCTTCAGTCCAGCTGAGCCAGCTGTATCTTGCATGCCCATCAGTTTTAGCTGCCTGTGGCACTTAAAAGGTCCTGTGCATTTTATCAGTTTCCACTGAGCCCTTTATGCAGGTTGCTCTGAATGGCAGCTGACAATAAATTCCAGAAGCTGATACTCTGTGTAAAATGCGTGTTTTGGTCATGCTTCTCTTTGGGTTCTTGTGAAAAATCTCATTCTGCAGACAATTGTGCATCCTATTTCATGTTTTGCAGGATGTGAGTAACTTTCTGGAGACGCTGCTTGCTCACATCCTGTGGGGAGGTTGCAATCTAGTCTACATGGATCTAAGATACAGACTTAAAGGTGTTGCTTTCATAACCCAGAGGAAATATACCTATGGTGTGCTTAATTGAAATTTTCAAAGGCCACCCCGTCATCTCCCACCACACCCAGCGCCCTTATGGTGGTGGTTGTTACAACCTGACAGTGCTGGATTTACCAAATCGAGTGCAATCTCTGTGCCAATATGTTGCAACTACATGGCTGAAAAACTGCTATGATGCAGCTAGAGATAGCACCAGGACAGGTCCCTACTTAAAAAAACCCCACAGCTAGTAAATATGTCACACGTGGGTGTAGAAACTCGGTAAGAAATACTGAGGCAACATTTGTCCTTCCTGCTCTCCTCCAGCAGTGACTGTCAGCCCGAGTGTAGCTCTGCACTTGTATTTGACAGTGTGAAGATCTCACTTAGACGGGCATGAACTTTGCTCACCGACTTCCCTGGGGCCGTCCCTTTGCTAATGGAAATATCCAGGTGCAAGCAAGGGCAATGTTTTGCTCAAGATCACCCATCTGGTCAGCAGGAGAGTGAGATGCGAGCTGCTCCCGGCCCCTGCTCTGCCCAGGAGGTGGCACTGCCAGCTTGGCTGCCCGGAGCTGGCGCTTCTTGCGCAAACACAGCCCGGCCAGCAGCTCCCGTTCGAGCCCCGCCCGCCAAGCACCGCCCCGTGATAAAACCTAAGTCATCTATCTTCTTGTGTTTGCTAAACTTCCACCCTGATTGTCCCTTCTTCCAACAAGATTGCTGAGGTCAAAAGACCAGAGAAGATATTGCACACTGGCACAACTTCTTGCTGCACCTGAAATGCCCTGCCACCGTTCCTCTCCTTATCTTGCCATCCCCCTCCCTTTCCTGTTTTTCCCTACCTCTCAGCTCTGATATGTCAGAATTGCATAGATGCTCCAAACAACTGATGTGTGTTCTAGTATTGCTGTCTGCTTTTAACTTACATATCCAAATTTTTTGCAAGTGCACTGGTGTTTTCCCAGCCTTCTCATCAAGGGCTATCAAGCTCTGCTTTATCCGCAGGACAGAGAGGCCCAGAGCACACCAAGTCCTGTTTCTAGCTGCTGAAACAAGGTTAGCCTTCAGCATGCCACTTATTCCAGAGCTGTCAGCATTTTTTGTTCATTCCCACCACCTCAGTGTGCTTGGCAGCCATCTCTGTACCCGCAGAACACTCTTGGATGGACATGAAAGAACTGTTTCGGAGGGAGCATGGTGACAAAAGGACAAAGGCTGCTAGGTGACAGCAAGTGCTGAGCTGCACATTCTTGGTGGATACAGGCTAGACTTTATTTACCTCCTCTGCCTCATAGCTGCCTGCTCCCAGCCCACCTTGTAGTCGTGATCCCATGACTGAAAAGTGGAGTCTCACACCAAGACACCGAAATAATTAGCTAAAACTACCTGATGGCCATTCCACCTCACTTCAAACAGCTCCACTCATAGCCACACCACTTTCAAGGATTCTCCTATAAAATGTCTTTTCAACCACCTTTGCCTTCAGAGATCTGACCCCTCTTCACTGCATACTTCTCTCTCCTTATCACACACAGCTCCCTCCTGTCTCCTGCTTTAACTGCTAGACACAGTGCCAGCAAGTGACCCAATGCTCTGGGTATATGATAATCCTTCTGGCTAGCTCACTACAGCAACCACTTCCTCACAGCTCTAGGACTCCATTCTGGAGTCACCCACTGTCTCTGCCAGGTCTTCTGCTGCAATCATCTCTCAGTGCTTCACTCCATTCCATCCTTCCTCGGCTTCCTCTTATTCAGTTCCCTAAACATCATCTTCAATTTCAAATCAACCTTGCCCCGATCCACCAGTGCCATGCTGACTGCCCTGAGATGGTGGAAAGTGCTCACCGGGCTTTGGGAGTGCAATGTCCTTCTGTATGGACAGCCTCCCTCGTGTCCACATTCACGTAACACCAGGGAAGGGAGGTCGGAAACCTTTCGCGTGCCAGAAATCCGCAGTTCCAGCTGTGCCACTGGTCACTCTGGCACTGATTTGGGGCATCAGAGAGTTGTAAAAAGGCAGTGACACAACACAGCTCTTTGCCCTGGCTGACACTGTGCAAGACAGCATCTTCAAACCATTCCTTTTTGTGCAGGGAGTCTGGTAATTTTGAATGAAACTCATCCTAACTAAGGAAGGAGCTTCACAATGAATTCAAATGCAAAAAGCATGTCTGCAAGAGCTGGAAAAAAAGAAGGATGGAAGCATTTCTTGGGTACAGAAGGACAAACTCAGAAAGGCCTTAGAGCCCAACTAGAGGAGAAACCTGCATGGAGTAGGATGGATGACAAAGGGATTGTGCAACCAGCCTAGAAACCAGTCCAGGGAAAATACAAGTCTGTGGAAGAATGGGGGGATAAAGTAGTAGTGAATCCCTCAGCCTTAGATGAGGCTGAAGTACTCAACGCCTTCCTTGCTATAGTCTGTAGAAGCAAAGCCGGCTCCCAGATTTCCAGAGATACCATAATGGTTTGTAAAACTGAGGGACAGCCAGGAGTGAGGCAGCAGCAGGCTTAATACTGCTTAGGGAGGTTGAATGTATTACAATGCATGAGATTGAACAGGATACACTTCAAGGGTGCTAGGGCATTTCTGAAGCTGCTGAAAGAATTGCCTGATGTGATTATGAGACCAGAGTCTTTCATCTGTCGTCCCTGGCTGCTGGAGAAATGCTAATGTTGCACTCAGCGGTGCAGAGAGCAGCCAGGATGACTCGGTGAACCCCAGACCAGGCATCCTTACCTCAGTGCTGTGTCCTCCTGGCACCCAGCGCCACATGCTCCAAGGACAAGAATGTGGTCAGGAAAGGGTGATGCTGGTTTACCAAGGACAAACTGACTGCCTTTTAAAATGAAAGGACTGGCTGTATGGGTTAGGGGAGAGCGGCTGATGTGATATACTTTGACGGGAGTTAACACTGTAGGCACAGCACACTCCTTTGGAAGGAGGGGGAGGTATGGCAGCAAACCACCCCTCAGCATACTGGGAAGATGTAAAACATCCCAGTGATTGTGAATGACACCATCAGCAGCTCCCCTAAACCCCAGGCTGGTACTGTGACATTACCCAAAGACTGCCCTGAGCAACCCATCATGCTCTTCACACCCTGACACACGGTAGAACACATCAGAAAGAGTAAGTGTTGCACCTACACCGACTGATTGTCCAACAAAGTATTCTGCAGCACTGAACATTGCTCTGGAGACAAAGCTCAACAGACTATACAAAGTCATAATCAATTGACGAAATTTTATCAGATTTCCCCCAACCTTTTCCTAAGTAATATGTGGAAACAGAAGTATTCTCCCATCTATTACCTCCACATACTTCTGATGTTCTGCTGATGTACATCCACTAAGTGTTGCTTTACTTGACCGTGTAATTTGTAGAGATGCATTTGCCCATGAGATATTTGACACCTCCATGAGGCCGGAGGAGATGTCAATGGAAAATTCATAACCAGGGAGACAGAGGGAGCAAGAAAGTCTTCACACTAGTTTCAGCTTATGCATAATGGTTATGATCTATTCCTTAGAAAATATCCAACAGTGCATCTATCTAGGCAGAAGCTTCTGGGCCCACACAGCTACTGTTCTGGCCATGCTGGGACAGCCAACAGAGTGCTTCAGTGCTGAGGGCAAGAGCTAAGAGAGCAGGCCATACAGGTTGACTGGCATTTTTCTGTGCACTGGGGCGTGGAACAGGCTAGAGCGATACTGGGAGAGCTGGGTCAGGCACTGTGAGGTAGGATGGCAGAGTGCAGCATGCCAAAATCTGCAGGTTAATATGGATCTGGAATGGCTGGAGATGAGACCCCACCATAGTTACTGGTCCATTTTCTGCCCCATGTGACAGGGTGCTTCAGAGGACAGGGCATTGTTGTTTCCTTACTGCAAAGAAGCTCCACATTCAGGTTTTCCATCCCATGCCACTGCAAATGAGGAGCTGGCATTAAAGGCACAGACAGGAGAGATGGAAAGGAAGAAGCTTATGGCTCCCAGTTCTAGGGTGATCCAGCTAGAATGGGAAACCCCAGGTAGCAGGACTATTTTGAAGGAACAGTTGATAGGCAAATAGAGAGAAGGTGTCAGGGCAGGGTCGTGAGAAACTCTTCTACAGTGTTGACACCTCCTCACAATTCACTCATAAAAACCCACCACCTGCCCCTTGTAAGCTTCTCTTACAGGGACACCACTTCTCTTCACGGTAAGCGCAGACCTAGCTGCTAAGCACTCGTGTTCAGTCCCTCATCACATCTCAGACTCTGGAGTTCTGTAAGAAAGGAGATAAAAACTGTTCTGAGGATTTCATATCTGTCCATCAAGATTTCAATGTGAATCAAGGGGGCAGACATGGGGGACGTAATTTCGGATGATGTTATTTTTAAAAATGGGAGTGATAGGAAGTCTGGCTTAATCGCAGAAATATCTTCTATCTCAACTGCACTTTTAACACCGTACTACCTTGAGCAAGCAACAATATCTGTGCAACCAAAGTGTTCGCACCCACAAACCACACATCAGATTTGTTTTTGTATCAGAAGACCTGGTCTCTAATATTAACCTCAGCTGGGGTTTGCAGTGTTGGTGGGAAGCCACTTCAAACACAGTTTTCAGGGCTGTGCTCCAAAAACCTTCCCAGGAGCACCGAGTTCAGAGTGTCCAGGAGCAGGGGCAGTATAACCCCTTTGGATCCATCCAGATCTTCCAGTCACCTGGCACCAGATCTTCCAGTCCTGCAGTCCTTTGCATTAGTATCAGGGAGAGATCAACCCTTTCCTTTGTGCCCCTCTTTCATCACCTTGCCCTTCCAAGTCAGGCAGGACAAGGAGATGATGAGCTATGCTGTGCCTCTGCAGTCTCCCTCACGTCAGGGCACTGCACAAGCAAATGCACCCAGTGACTGCATATCTGGTGCCAAGTGAGAGCCCTTGGGACCGTTCCTGTGTCCCTTTTGGCCTCCAGTCCAGAGAGGGCTGCCAGGGACTGAGGTGTGTCCAGCCTGCCCAGTTCAAGTTGCCATGGCTGGTTCTGGCTCCAAAGAGCTGTCAGCGTTTCCAGGCATGAGTCCCATCCTTCCCTCCCTGTCAACCCTCTCTGCAGAATTCACTCCTTTAAGGCTTTTCATGAGCTTTGGATTTTTCTCAGTCTCTGTTTTTAAAGTGTCACTAATTTGTTTTGACCCTGCCTTCAGCAGAAAAAAACCTGTTAATAAAAATTAAGTCCCCGTCAAGGAAAAAATGGAAACTGTCTTTTCAAGAGCCAACACTGTGCACTAAATCTTTGCTAAACCTTAATTTCTAGTCAGCCCTGGTGTTTGTTGCTTTGGCTGCTCTGTTCTCACACCCACAGCCAGTCAGGAAGTGGACTTTCCAGTCACAAGGAAAAATGTTTCTCTCCCTTCACTTCTGCTTTTTTCCCCCCATTTTCAGTTTTGTTTTCTTTTTTGTGTGTTTCAAAACACCAAAACCTTACACTAATACAACACTTCTAAATTTTGTGTGTGTGTGTGTGTGTGACCAGAGCAATACAACACACACCATTGCCTATGAACTACAAATGACCAATGTGAATGTCACTCTTGCATCAGAATGAGAAAAAGAAGGAGCACAAAGGTGGTGTGATGCTGCTCCGCAGAAGTTTTGTCTCTGGCACAAAATAACGAAATATACTGGCAAGTATTCCTCTCAACATTTCTGCATGGATAGTTTTTCTGAGAGGGACCAGCCCCTGCAGATTGCAGCAGTGGTGGTGTCTGTCCACACTGTGCTGACATTGGCCTTGGCCGGTTCTGTTTGGATCTTGTCTTGCACTACCTAACACAGGCAGGAAGATGCCTCTGCTTTGTGCTTATGGCCAGGCTGCTTCTGCTTTGCCACTGTGATCCCTTCAGTCCAGCTGAGCCAGCTGTATCTTGCATGCCCATCAGTTTTAGCTGCCTGTGGCTCTTAAGAGGCGTTTTTAGTGCCATCTTTCAAGCAAGCAGAACCCAATCTTTGTGGACCAAGAGGAGAGGTCATTCTGCAAGGAACACTGAGACTCTGACATAGCTATTTGTTTCAGCTGCAGAGATACTTGTGGACACGTGGTGGAGGTGACACCTCTGGTTCTCTTTCCCTGAATAACTGATGACCTCTTGCCTGTGATCATAATCTACTGGAGTCCTGTTGGGCTTCATTTTATGTTGCGTACAGGTCAAGGGCCCACTTGGGTTGTCTTCAGTCTTTCACTTCCTTAGTCGCTCACCTGCTCTTTTAAAGTTCATATTCCTCTCTTTTAGATCCTGTTCCACCTTTTCATACTTATAAATGTCTTACCTTGCTTCCAGATCTTGGGTAATTTTTGCTTTTCTTCTCTTCCCTCAGTCTCCTGCTACATTGCTGCGTCCATGTCCCTCCCCACCTTCACCACTGCTCCTAGCTTTCGTCCTCTCCTGGTTCGGCATCCTTATGCCTTCCTCAGTGGAAAATTAATCTGAGGACTTTGCCCTAAACCTTGAGGACTCTTTAGATCATATAGTAGACACAAAGCAGAGTTATTAGGTTAAGACTATCACTGGGAGATTTGAGCCATACCAGAGAGAGCACTTTGCAAGAAATAAGCAGAGCACAGGGGAGATAAAGCCAGTCCAGACCCCAAAGAATTTACTGTAACTAGATAATATGCAGTCTGAGTGACAATAGCACTTGGTGACAGGAATATAAAGGAAGCAATAAACATCTGAGCTTGTTTGTGATGGAGAATCAAATTTGTTAATGGAAGGCAAATTTGTTCACGATGGAGAAGACTAAATGCCAGGATGAAACAGAGACCAGAGATGGAAAAGCAGGGTGCTGTTTGACCAGGCTGATCACTACATGGATGACCAGTTGCTGGTTCAGAACAGGATCTGCAGTGGTCCCTCAGTGCATGTCACAGTGACTGTTGCACCAGTATGACTGCCTTACACAAATCCATGTGACTACTTGCTAAACAGAGAATGGTTGGGCAATATAAGCAAAAAACAGACTTAGCAAGTCAGTCATGTGTCTATCAGGCCTGCTGAAGCTTATGGAAAAGAAAGAGAGTTCTTGTAAACACTGTGTAATTTAGTGAGGTATAGCACAGAAACAAGATTTATCACAGCAAGTGAATTGTTTTAAAAGCTACAGCCTGCCTCTACTAGAAATGGAATACTTTCAAGTAACACCAATTAAATTGTTGTAACAATATATATTTTAGGAAACAAAACCATTGTCTTTCCTTGTCTCAGACAGCCTGAGTGGTACCTTTTCCCGGCAGCATATTATGAAGACAACTGTCTCTTGTCGGCTAACTCACATTATAAAGACAGAGTCAGGCTAAGTGAGAGACCAGGGCCATGTACCCCAGGTTTTCCAATAAGCATCTCACATGTCTGCAGAGTCCTTCCAAAAGTGAAGAAAATGTTAGAATTGTGTTCTTGGTCTGATCTGCAGAAAGTCTGGGGAAAAAAGCCAGAGAGACATAAAGTCTCTGTGCAACAAAATGTGCATTTGATTTACCTGCTGGCAGGATCTTTCTCACAATGTGTACAGTGGGAGAAAATGTTGTGGTGAGTCACCTCCTGGTGCTGCTCCATTGTGGCCCATCACAATGATGCTGGCAGTGCGTCCACACCTTCTTTCCTCTCAAATGAAAGCAGTGATGGCACAGTCCCCCACCAAACTAGCAAATGTTCCTTCTTGGAGCAGCCCTCAAAGAAGGGGTTAGCAGCTTTGCTTGGAGGTAAGACTGCAGTCCTGCCTGTGTTCTCACCCAGATACCTTCTCACCAGATACCGAGGGAGAAGCTGCCCCATATCTCCCCAGCTACTGAGGTGTCTAGAATTTGTGTCCTCTTTTCAGAATGCAAAATCAAATAAAAAGATTTGTGTACTGGACATGCAGCAGTGAAATCTACCTCCAATAAAATGTGGTTTGCTGGAGGTTTTTTTCCCCCACGTTTCTTCTCACAGAAATAAACTGCTATTCTTGCCTGGTATGCAAGGCCATTAATCAGAAATAACACAAGCAGAGAGTGCTGAATGTTGGCAGTGATGCTGTGACACTCCATCGTGCTCTAGCCTCTAAAACAGCACTGAAACCTTTGACATGGCTGATATCACTTGGAACCCTTGGGGCTCTCCTGTCCACTCAGCAGTAGTTTCATTCCAAGAATTCTCCAGTGAGCCTACATGTTCACTTGGATGTGATGATCACATCCAGCTGAAAACAGCCCATCCTGAAACCATTTAATTGCAAACAGGTTTTCCTTTTGAAGCCTCCTTATGTGATTTTCAGAACTAGCCAGATCTAGACCAAAGCCTTGTTCCCTAACCCAAAGTTTATCACAAAAACTACACAAAAGATTTAGGGCTCAGCAAATCACATGCTTTGGCCCCAAATGACTTTGTTCTCTGCTTCTACTTTTGACAAAGAAAACTGAAAAGTTAAGAGTTAAGTTTGAGATGGATATGCTTATGAGTTTGGATGGCTGGGCTTTATTTTTATAGTTGAGCTAGAATTGAAAAACAATCCTAGACAGATTAGCCCAGGGCACTCCCCAGCTCCAAGGCTGGTTGTATACCAAGCTTAGCAAAACACAGGCGCTAGCTAGAAGCATGGAGCAGCAGCACTTTCAGAAAGTCTTCATGGGATCCCTGCTATGCCGAGGTTTTTCTGACTTTACCTTGTTCCCTACTCTTTCCTTATTTTAGGCTTTGAGCAGCCTGCTGACTCTGGAGTTAATTAGCCATATTCCTGCACTAAGGTACTCCGGGGTCTGCCATCTTTTCCTTCCTTTCACTTCATTCCATCCTCTTCCACTGAAGGAGTTTTTGTTCACGTATTTTTTGGGAGCAGCCCAGAGACCCAAGAGCGGTCCCTGAGCTACGGGATCAGCTCCTGGGGCAGTGGGGTTCTTTCTCCATCACCCTGCTCCTTTCCAAGATTAATTACTGAGCATACACAGCCACAAGTGCACAGGAGGACATGAAGGTCAAACCCCAGACAGAGGGAGTAAAGCATCAGCTGCAGGGCAAAGGGCTCCTTCTTCCTCCTGGCAGAGAAGTGGAGGACAGCAGTGGGAACAGAGCAGGGGCAGAAGTCTCAGATTCTTTAGCTCTGGGCAGGATTCATAACCTCCAGCCACTTTTCCTCTCCCTTCCTGTTATGCTGGGAAAGTATTTGCACACAAACAAAAATGATTTTGGCAAACAAGAACCAGAGAAGCACATCTTTTTAGTTTAAAAATTCTTAAGAAATAATAGTAAGGGAATTGAAGGTGATTTGCATAGAGGCTGAGAGAAATTATCACTTCCAGCAGGATAAAACAGCAAATCCAGAGTGCTGAGCTACCCAAAAAGGTTGCAGGGTATTTGCTAGTGACATTTCAGGGTGCAGTCCCAGGCTGTGCTAAAAGGGTAAGACCTACAGGATAAAGGTAAAATCCAAATCAGGTATTTATTCCATATTTTTTATTTCAAAACCAGGAAACAACCACATTAATATGCATATAAAATCCATCCGAAATATTCACAATGCTGTTACAGAAAGAGAAAAAAAACAAAGATACCACGTGAGAAAGGCCTACACATTTCAGTCCAAGCCAGCACACATCTGATGCAAAGCATGGAATGCTCTTATGCACAGCTGTGGGGGGAATTTCCTAACATACAGATACCCATACAGAAATATCAGGTCTGGATGTGCTGGAGGGTCAGAGGAAGGGCACAGAAATCTATGTAACTGAGCCAAAATACCAAAATTGGGAGAGAAGTCTTATATAATACTTCTGAGAATAAATACCTGGCATGTAAGCCTGATAAAAAGCTAGGGAAAACTGGATGTAATATGATCGTATTGTGCAAAGCTGGGGCATTTCAAATTAATTCACAGGAAGCATTTAACAGCAGCATATTTAACTGATTTTTGCAACTGTTTCTTATTAGGGAAGGTAAAAATGTCATCACTAGTTACTGAGAATGTCAGACAGACCCCCCAGAATGTACATCAATGGGAATTTCTCTAACCTGCTCTGAAGCACTATGTTGGCAAGAAAGCTTGGGCTATCCCTGCTACAAAAGTCTTGCTGTCGTACCAACCTTCCTAAGCCTTTCTTCCTTTTACCTCCTCGGAATCTGTGGGCCTGCCTCTCTTCTAGGATATCCAGTAAGGAATTCCAGCAGGTCAGTTTGACCCAAGTCCAAAAACTGCAGCTTGATCTCAGAAGAGCAGGAGTTTAAATTGGACCTACCTCTGCGGTACCTTCAGATATTTCGTGCAGGTCTGGACAGGCACGGGCCTGGAGCCTGTCACAGACCACTGCAGTGAAGCAAAGCTGCCCCTCCTTGACTGCAAGTGTACCTTATGTGCTACTTTTTGCCTGCCTGACCTGAGCTGTGCTAGCTCAGCAGCAAGGCTGGGGGATACACGAACTCAATTGCCCAGCACAAGGACAAGCGAGGAGACTGACATTTACTGATGAACAATTACTGCCTGCCACATCCCTTTGAACAGAGGCACTATTACAGAGCTGTACGCACCTACAAAGCGCACTGGTGAGCACCACAACATCATGCAGACCTTCCAGAGAGGATATATGGGGGCAAAAAAACATCTGGCCTTCAACCAAGCAGGGGACTGAGCACTACATACCTTTCACACTGCTAAACTAGCAAATTCCAGTAGCTCTGGTGTCTAGTCCTGCATCTCTACCCTTATGAACTTACATGTACCACAGCTGACCATACCTGTGTCCAGAAGGGTCATGCTACATGCCTCTGTAATATTTATAGGAACAACTGCTAAGAAAATACAGCTTGGAAAAATAATTTTTATCCTCACACTCCTTTAAATGACAATCTGCAAATTTCAGACTTTATGACGTACTAGACTACAACAGAGAAGCCAGAAAGAAATAAAATTAGGAGAAGGCAGGAAAAATTACCTTCTGGTTTGCAATCACCACCCTCAATCGTCCACAGAATGCTTAAAACCATGTCTGAAAATATAATCCAACAACACCCATTGTAAGATGCAATATCACACTCTCATCAACACTCGAGAACAATTATTTAAAACAGCCACCAAAAATCCCTAATAACAGAGATTTTTAGTGCAGAAACATACCTCTTCCCACAAGTACACAATTCTTTGAATTTCTTTCCAGAGGGCACTAATAACTTCGAGGTGATGTGCGTAACTGGCTCTGCTGTACATACCACCTAAAATGCTCAGTCTCCTTTTTAGTACCACATTCCTCCTTTACAGTCTTATTGCACCTCAAGTCTACAGCATCTTTTGTTAGAATAGCTATTTCTCTTAAACTTCTCCAATTTCTTTATCTGTACATTTTTGTACACCATTAAAAAAATAAATATTTACAAAGTGACATACAAATAAATAAACTGAAGTAAAAGTATGCTTTCAGTCTGTCTATACAAAAAAATAAAAGCAGGAAAAATATGCATGTGACTTGGTCCCCTTTTTCCTGAGGCTAAAAAAAGTGCACACTGGATAGGAAAAAGCAAGATGGCTTTTTGGTAAGCTTGCTAAATTCCAGTGTAACACCATACACACGCACACAGAGTAGACTCAAAAGGGCTGGGGACTTGTTTAGCGGGTCACTTCAAATCACTACAAAAATAGTAATTAGATTCAAATACATAATGGTCACTGTGTGCATAAGTATGTTAACCCCAAACGGCCATTTTAGGTGAGAAAAGTAAAAATATTGCCAGCTCTTCTCTGTTCTCCTGATGTTTGTGGCAGGGAAGATGAGATTATTTTTGCAAGTGCCAGGTGCTTTCCAGTATGGCAGATCACCCATATCAGATTTGCTTAATGCTGGCAAGCCTGGCAGAATGGGCGAGCATGTGGGTGAAAAGAAGAAAATAGCAGCAATTGAGGAGGGGAAAAACGTCCCAGTTCTCATGGTTTTCTTTACTCATTCCTTTAATGACTCTTTGAACATGTAAGAGCTGAAGAATGGGTGGGTCATGGATCTTGGGCAGCTGCTTTTTCAGCTTGTATGCTGTTCAGCTCCACCGTGGGGCTCTTCTGGGGTGACGTGGGGGCGTTCGCTCCTCGTCCTTCAAAGCCCCTCGAGATGTCTTCAAAAGTCCTGCCCTTGGTCTCTGGCACTTTGAAGAACGTGAAGACAAAGAAGATCACCAGGAAAACAAGGAAGATGAGGAAGACATAGGAGCCACACAGTTTCTGCAGGGAGGAAAAACACAAAAGGTTTTTATTATCAAATTACATGTTAGGTCATTTGCTGTTGATGGGTTAAAATTCCAACACCTTTCTCCAACAGTGCCCTTACTGACTTTTTTCTCATCACAGCATTTTTAAAATTGAAATCAGGTTCCTATGGGCTTCTAAAAATCTTTAATCTTCCTGGGGGTGAGGAAAACTGAGGCTTTTAAAGCAAAAGCCCTGATACCCTAACTAAGATGGCTCTTCCAAATATTTGTAAGCTACATCCAGTTAGGACAGCAGAACATAAGGTGAGCAACAGCCTTCAGTAACAATCCTAACACTGACTCAGGGACTCTGGAAGACTCACCAGCCCTCTTCTGAAAGCAGGGACAACTTCCAGGAGAGGCAAGGTTACTAAAGGTCATATAGTCATGTCTCAAAGCTTTCAAAGATGCAGATTCTACTACCCTTCTGGACACCTATTCCAACGCTGCAGTGCTCTCACAGTACTTTATAAATCAGGACTTACCTCCGCATAGGGGAAGAGCATTCCCACCAAGAAATTGGAGGTCCAGTTGGAACAACCAGCCACAGCCATGGCTGCAGGTCGTGGGCCCTGGCTGAAGAGTTCTGCCACAATGAACCACGGGATAGGGCCAGGCCCAATCTCAAAAAGAGCCACAAAGCCAAAAGTGGCAACAATGCTGATGTACCTGATCCAGTCCACAATGTCCTGCAAGGGAACAAAAAAATATGATCAGCACAATGCCATCTCCAGTGTGACAACTTTCTCAGCTGCACTGTGAACACTGTTGCAGTTTGTAGAGTTATAAAATTGTTCTTTCCACTGCACAGTTGGCTCTAGCCCCAGCTCTACCTGCCTACAGGGCAGCACTGCAGAGCAAAGCAGATGTATGGTCTTACAGGCTCCTGCTGAGGTCAGCCTGGACAGAAACACTGGTCACTCACCTTTAGAGCTAAAGCTACAGTCATAACAGCAGCACACACGGCCATGCCACCCAAGCCAACTAAATGGAGGGTCCGGCGCCCTGCACGCTCCACCAGGAACAGCTGGAAAGGAGAAGGCAGAAGGAAAAAAAGAATCCATTACTTTGGCAGCAAAAGCAGGGCAGGCTCCCTTGCTCAGTGTCTCCTACACCTCTTATCTGCCTGGAGTCCTTGGTGACCATGGTGATCTCAGTGCAGGTCACCAGGCCGCCCCATCCTCAGCACAAGTTCTTCCACTCTGGCTCTTGCTACTGCTTTCTCTTCTCTTATCGCTCTTGTCCCCACACACACTCCTTTTCCGCCTTCTTTCACCTAAGATAACAACACCTCTTTCTGCCCATCTCTCCTCCCGCCATGCCTTTGATGCACTCTTGTCCTTGCTCCTACAGGTCAGTGCACAGCCCAGTGCTTGCCACAGCCTGGCTACTCATCTGCAGTCCCACCTGCCAGGGATGGGCCCAGGCAGACACACGGCCCTGCTCCACTCACCGACACCACAGTGAAGACTGTGTTTACCACACCAGCTCCAATGGTGGCATAGACAGGCTGTGTGATGCCAGCTCTTTCAAAAATCCCCGTGGAATAATAGAATACCTGGGAAGAGAAGAGAAGGTTGGACACAGTCACGATTCCATGTTTGAGAGCGTGTCCCTCATCCTCTGCCTAATGGCTTGCACACCCAGCAGGGAGTTTCTAAGCAGCACTCCACACTATAAAACAGCATGCTTCCAGTCGAGGTTCATTCACTTGGTGCAAGGCTGCAGTGCCTCGTGGGAAAAGCAAATGCCATAACATCCACTTTCCATCTTAGCAAGATGGCAAAACAGTGACCTCCAGTCAAGGCACAAAGAGGTTTTAGGACTTAATAGCTCTCTCCACACCAGTGGCAAGTGCCAGTTTAGCCAGGGATAAGGGAAGCCCAGAAGATGGGACAGGAAGGTAACTCACAGCATTGATGCCTGAGAGCTGCTGGGAGAGCTGCAGTATGATGGCGATGATAATGGCTTGACGGTAGTTTGGAGAACGGAAGAGCTCTGGCACAGTTGCTTTCTTTTCCTGGGACATTTTAGCACTTTCTTCTTTCATCTCCTGGATGTCTTGAGACACGTCTCGATCGCCACGGAGCTTCTGGAGAACTGGAGGGAGGAAAGATGTCAGGTGTGAGACACACACCTACTGGCTGCAGGGGGTGTGCGTGTCCCATCCTGCTGCTGCAAGGAGGGCACGGGAGCAAGGCTGAACACCTCCAGTTGGTGCTGAGGCCTGCTGCATTGGGAAAGACCAAGCCTCTGCAGGCAGCCTTGCTCTTTTCAACCCAGAGGTCAGAGTGCTGTGATCAGCACAGAAACCCAGTCCTGCTCATGCTGATTGATCTCCAAGCTTTTGTTTCATCCTGAAATTCTGGACTTCTTGAAATTCACACTCTTGCCAGAGCTGTCTCCCAGCCCTCCAAGCTCCCTGTTACATGCCAGCCTATTTCCTGCTTTTCAGGAGGAGCTGGCAGAGTAGCAGCAGCTGGTGCTGCTACATCCCACCAGGCCAGGTGCCACTCCTCACATCTTAATCCCACCTGGAGCCTCTGTGCGGATGCCAGGTTTCTCATGCTTCTTGGCACTGGTGCAACCCAAAGGATGGGAAGGTAGGCCAGGCCTACCTGGGAGTCACACCCTAATCCACCACAGGCTCCAGAATCAGTCCTGGCCTCCCACTCAAGTTCAGTGCCGGCTGGGAGCCAGAACACTGCCCTGCCCCTCTGAGATGAGTTCTTACCTGCTTGGGCTTTCTCCTCCTCCATCTTGTTGATCAATAGGAAACGGGGACTTTCAGGGCAGAATAGAAGACCCACACACTGCAGGATTGCTGGGAGCACCGTGAACCCCAAAAGCATTGGCCAAAGCCCTTCAGTGCCCATGATTGCCTCCAGTCCAAAGATCTACACCAAGAACAGGAGAGAAATAAGAGTGATTTTAAACACTTCAGTTCCTCACCCCCACCCCAGTATGACAGGACCCACATACTACACCGGATGGCAATTAAAGCCCAGCCCTCCTTCCCCCCTCCCAAGGGCAGGATCAGGTTGTGCCAAGCCTACCTGAGCCACCAGGATGCCCACAACAATGCCCAGCTGGTTGAGGGTGCCGAAGGCTCCGCGGACGCTGGTGGGTGAGACCTCACTGATGTACATGGGCACGAAGCCGGTGCAGAGGCCACAGAAGACACCAATAATGAAGCGGCCAAGAATCAACATCTCCACTGCCTTTGCTGCCTTAGAGAAGGCCATGAGGAGGCCACCAACAAAGGCCAAGACATTCACCAGAAGCATGGAGTTCCTCCTGCCAGGGTAAAGACATCAAGACTGAGCTTACACTGGCAATACAGCAGGAAAATCATTGGGAAAGGGTAAAAGTAAACCTGCCCATGATCTTCCATCTCAGAGATGGGAAGAGAATGGAGTAATTCCCGTTCAGCTCCTGCCTTGGCCTGCAATCTTTCTTTTTGCAGCCCACACATTCTTGCTTCCTCCCCAGACATCTCTTCCCACCTCTGCCCTCTTCCTCCCAACACTCCTTTGAAGAAGGGAAAAATTTTTCAACAGCTTGCATCCCTCTTCCCAACTTACCTGCCAAATCTGTTTACAAACAGACTGACTGAGAAGGAGCCAATCATGCCTCCTACTGAGAAGATGGCCACAGAAAGTGACCACAGAGAGGTTAGGAGTTCTTGGGAGACAGCCTTCCCACTCCTTTCTGACAGGGTTTTGTTGAAAAACTTCCGGATGATCTGCAAGAGGAATCAGAGGTAGAGAGAGTTACAACCCAGAGGGAGGCAATTTACACTGGGGAAAGGGGAGACTGCTGTCCTCCTTCTGCTTCCTGCTGCCATGAAGAGATAGACCCAGAAAGGCAGCAGCAAGTTATACGAGGGGAAGATGAGGGCACAGAAGGAGGAGCTTTCACTGAAGTAGCGGTATGATGACAAGAGTGCTCCACTAAATGGGGGCCAGCCAGGGTACACATAGGACAGCAGTGTTTATTAAGGGAGACAGGCTTATCTTCTGAATATTTCAGATGATGTGAGTCACTGGTAGTTCTTGGGAGGAGGCGTGAGACAGCTGGGAGTGAGAGGGAACACAAAAACATGACCAGTGAGAGGATGGGAACATTTCTGGCAATACCAAAACCCTGGCAGCAGGGATAGAAATAGCTGGAGACACAAGGCTTCACTGAAGTAAGCCTGAAAAATTGTTTATGTTTCACATAATGCTGTCCCATGGGGATGTGACAGGGCCACGTTGTTGATTTCCTAGGCATCCTCTTAGCTAGTGAGGTAAACTCTGGCATGGGCTGGGGGGGGACAGAGTGTCTGCCCCCAGCAGATGGCAGCAGGACATTAGCTAGGGAGGACCAACCCCATCCCCCATCCCATCTGAACATCTCTTCCCGGAGACAGGGTGGATGTGGTATTCGTGACTCAGTTCTTGACAGAGGAACCATCTTAAAGTTACGTGGAAAACCACATCTCTCATTTTCACATCTTGTTTCTTACGCTTCAGTCATGGGATGATTTGGTCAGAATGGCCAAGTCACAACCCTTTTACAAGCACTGAATCTATACTTAACACGAAGAATGAATAAACAAGTAAAATAAAGAAACTTGAAATAAACCAAGTTAGGGCAGCTGTAATTCCTACCAACCCTTAACTGTTTTCTGAACGCTGCTTTCTACATTCCTTCTGCCATGCTTGGTTTATTCTGACTCAAAACTGAAGTGCTTCACATTCCTCCACACACCACATATGGCAGATGGAGCCCTCCTGCCCTTCCTGTGCTCCTAATTAAGAGAATTAACCTCTCTGTTAGCTGTCTCTCTCCTCCCAATAGTTTGCCCTTCCTGTTCAATGATGTATTTGAAAGGGGGTTTTAAATGCCTTACTGACTTCACAAACCAGAACCAAATTATTGGCTGCTGGGGAGACAGTCCCTCGCCTTTCTACACCACTGTCTTCCCATCAGCCCCTCACTCATCCCACCTCCCCAGCTCATTCGTCCTCTCACCTTCTCAGGTGCATTAATAACACCAGTGTTGTACCCAAACTGGAGAGATCCAATGGCAGCAATGCAAACAGCATAGATAAGAGGCGCTGTGATTTTCTGTGGAAAGAGAGGGAACAATTATTTAGTTAATTTGGCTTTCTACACAACTTGAGTTTCAATTCAGCATAAACAGCACCAGCAGCTCATGGGTGCCACATGCAAGGGCTCTGAGGGCAGGAATGGACTTTTATCCAGCAAGGGTGGGTACCAGTAGCATCCCTTGCATCCCCCTCTCTGGAAAGGGAGATGCAACTGTACAGCAGGAAAAGTTCTGTGACTTCAAGTAGGAGGGCTTGTCAGGGCCTCCACTTTATTATCTCCTGACCTTCAGCAACTATTCTCAGCTCACTAGTAATGAATACACTGGTCTGCATTAGTGGCTGTTATTTTGGGTTGATCTGCTTTACAGAAGCTTTTGCTGATCTCTGGCATGTCATGAAAGAAGGGTCTAACTCTTCACAATGCCAGCCGACAAGTTCCCATAAATTGAGTCTCAGATCTGCCCATGAGCTACACTGGCAGTCACTCATAACAGTTACAACACGCACTCTTCAGCAGCAACAGGCTTGTTTTTCCCAGGCTAGAGCTTCCCAACCCTGCCCCAGGGCACCTGGCACAGCAGCGTGCCTCAAGAGGTGGCAGCAGTTGCTACCAAGCTTCCCATCTATTTTTCTTTAGGCTGTGGCAATAGTTGGTATTTCAAATGATGTACACTCCCTGGAATTTCAGTATACCTGAATCTCTATTAAATTAAAATAAAAACTGCTGAGCCCTCAGAGCCATAGGGAAAGCCTGAAGGTCCAACCTCAGAAGCCCCACAGACTGAGAAATTTAAGTGTCAGCAAAAAGCATCTGACATTTTATTCATTTTTGAAGCTTGTGACATTTAAGCCAGCTCCGAGTGAGGGAGGTGTGGGGGAGCAGGTGACTCAGGAGTTGGCACTTAGGCAGCCAGTGCTTGAGTTGGCACAATTTGGAAAGGTTGTGTTCCTTCCCATCCCAGGAGGTTTGGAAGCTTTTCCAAAAATATTAACAGTTCCTTTTCCAAGACTTCCCAATTACTGTACTTAAGCCTGGCAGACTAAACTACTTGGTGGGGCCTACTGTCACAGCTCTTCCAGTCTCTCACTTTCTAGCTCAGCTCCAAGAGTAGTGGCTCTCAAACTGCACCAAGTTTTTGACAATAACCTTCTGTCAGTGCTCAAGCCAAGCACGTATGTGCTTCTGGCCTGCACAACCTTCAGACACAACCAGTTCAGCCTGAATAAACAGAAACTGGGGAAATTACTCTGGCATGGTTTCCTCCACCTACATCATGTAAATGTCCTCCTGCCCAGGTCAGTGGTGGAGACAAAGTGGATGAGGGGCAGATGAGCACAGAGGTAGCATTCACACCTGAATGCACCCTAGGCAGTCCAGGCATTCTCCCAGGCACCCAGTGGGTGACCGCTCCCCTCATTTTTATCTCAAGGAAATTTGGCACAGAACCACAAGGACAGCTCTTTCAAAGCATCTGGATGCCTATAGAAATGCATTATAATATCTAAGCAGTTTTAGGACTCCAGGCCAGGCCATCTCTAGCCAGCAAGTATGGCAAAGCTGCAGGCAAACCCCAGGCTCTCCACATGGTCCCTGCAAAAGCACCTTTCCCCCAGGACTCTGCTTTGTCATGGCTTGCAGCGATCTCAGCTGGCCTTCTTCTTCTGGGTGCTGCAGGGTCCACAAGGTCTCCGCTTTGTGGGTACCCTTCACTGACACTGTACATAAATAAGCTACAAGGAGGTTAGTTGTTCTACCCTCTTTCGTACTTCCTTCTCCTCGCTGTTGCCTGCTATTCGTCTCCTACCCAGCCTCCCACCACCTAGACATCACATGGTGTGACCCATCCCCTCCAGTGAGCCAGACTGTGATCTAATGTATGGATCATTTGTTAATGCTGCAAGTGCCTCGCTTCCCAAAAGGCAAACAGGGAGCTCAGAAATAGTACAGCTACACCCACTCTATCTAAAGGCTCAAGGCTGAGGTCTGTACACCAGCACGGAATTCAAACCACCACCCCTCCCTGCGACCACAAGCATCGGCAGCATTTCCCAGGAGATGCTCCTCACCAGCTCCCCTCCTTCAGTGGCTCCAACCCCAGAGCTGCACAACTTGTTGAGCCCGGCAGGAGCGGCCTCTCCGCGCCTCTCTGAGCGACCTTGACCAGACGCTCTCCTTTCCTCTGCCTCATCCTCTCACGCTGCCCTCATCTCCCAACAATATGGCGATGAGAGCCCCGGCCTCCTCCAATTCTGGCTGCTCCCGTGTAATTCCCCGGCATCCCGCACCAGGTTCAGCTGGGTATTTGCTGTCTCCCTTAGTACGTTCAAACACACGCAGTCATGAGCTCACTCCACTGCTGCACACCTCACTCGCAGCTGCAGACGAGCAGGCACCGACAAAAGTCCCCTGCTCCCCATATGAGAAGGAGGGGAAGGCCGTGTTCCGTCACCTTCTTGAAATTTAAAAACGCCTTTATAAGCCATACCACCACCACCCACAAAATGCCTTTAAGAGCAATCGCCCGTTTAGCATCCTAAACCCTGGGACAAACCGAGTGCGGCGCCGCCGGTGAAACGAACCTCGCGATCAATACCCTACAACACGCACACCATCATGTGCATCATCAGGCCACGCGCACGAAACCGAATCGATCTCGCGACCTGCGACAACCTCTCCCGGGCTGTGCGGACTTCCCCCACACCCGGCTCCCTCAGACACCCGCCCAAGGGCCGAGCGGCGGCCCTGCCGGGACCACCGCCGCATCCATCCCCGCTGCGACCCGCAGACACCCGGCGGCGGCGGCGGCGAACCCCAGCCGCACGCCGGTCGCTCCTGCATCCCTCCCCCCGGCCCTCCGCCCCAAGCGCCCGGGGAGCCGAGCGGCGGAAAAGAGGGCGAGAAGGAGCCCGCGTTCGCCGCCCTACCTTGCTGGCATCCATCGTCGGAGGCTCCCGGAGCACGACTGCCGGCGAACGGCCGCCCGTTCCCACCTAACGGAACCCGCGAGGAGCGGCGGCTCCGCGCCTGCCCACANCCCATCGTTGTGAGAAGAAAATAAAAAAATACAAACAAACACCAAAAAGCGCAGCAATCACGAAACACCCCCCCGGAGCTCACGCCCCTCTCTGACGGCAATCTGCGTGCGGGGCGGCCTCGCCGTGATGGAGCGGGCCGGGCGGGGGCAGCGGGCCGTGCGGCCATGGAGCGGCGGCCCCGCTCCCCGCGCCGCAGGCACCGCACAAGGACCCGCCACACCTCGGATGCCGCGCGCGAAACGCTGGCTAATGGCACAGTCAATGCTCTGCACACACAGCAGCTGCGTGACTTAAAGCGACGTCTTTATTTATTATTCGTTGTATTTAAAAATAAATATCTTTATCATGCCGTCTGTAAGCCAAAGCAGCAAGGCCGGCAGTGACGGTGCAGAGGCAGCCACACAAACAGCACGGGCAGAAGCCTGGAGTCAAATGCTGTGCTCTGCGGGTGCTCGTAACACGTCGCAGAGCTGTGGATGAAGTACAGCTCTTGATGGCTGGGTTTTGGGGACTTGTTCGTCTGGTTGCCAAAAACATATTTTTCATACGATGCTAGAACCTACGGGGGCAAAGCTGAAGCTGGATCTAGTCCCAGACTTACACCTTTCTTTACAAGGGCGTGTAGTGACAAGACTCGGGGGGATGGCTTCAAAATGACAGAGGGCAGGTTTAGATTAGATAATAGGAAGAAATTCTTTACCATGAGGGTGGTAAGGCACTGGCAGAGATTGCCCAAAGAAATTGTGGATGCCCCATCCCTGGAAGTGCATAAGGCCAGGTTGTTTGGGGCTTTGAGCAAAAAAAGTAAAAATTGTCACCGCCCATGGCAGGGAGATTGAAACAAGATGATTTTTAAGGTCCTCTCCAACTCAAACCATTTGATGAGTCTATGATTCAATCAAACACTACTGTGCTCCACATTTATTGTCCATCCTTCAGGTGAAACAATTGCCAAACTCTTACAGGAGAAAAATGATGAGCTGTGCTTTGAATCAAGCAAAGGTGCTGTCAAACAATAAAAGTCTTCACTGAATTAAGAATCTGTCAAGGACTTCGACTTCAGAAAACAGCAGCGGCTGAGAGGTAGGGCTGGGGGCAAGGACAGTGAGAAAAAAGCTGATTTACCCTGGTTTTTATTGTTAGGAAAAATACCTCGAGACTGGACACCACTTTTGCCATCAAATTCTGGGGAACTGGGACAATCACATTTTAAACTCGATTCTGCTGTTTATTTGGTGTTGTCACCTGGCCACACATAACTGGAAATTAACAGGTCAAAGCTTTCCCTCACTCACTCTCAGAAAGATCCGTTTATTTTATAGCATTTATGAGGGTGAGTGATAAACACCCTCATGGGGTATTTATGTGTTATATTTATTTGATAAATATCTCATAGGTATTCTGTGTGTTGTTGCTAAAATATTACTGCCAGCAAAAAAAAAAAAGTGTGGAAGGGCACAGGATGCCTGCACGGTGCTCTTTCTTCAGCTACGTGACAAAAGCTCATCTTCACACCCACAAAGGAGCACGGAGAGACAATGGCAGAAGGAGGGCCCCAGCTAACACTCTGCCCCAGCTACTCCCAGGCCCCTCACAAGAGCCATTAGCACATCAAAGGTTCCATTTTCATACACCCGGAGAAAAACAGGGACACAATGCCAGGTGACAACCCAGATTTAAGGACACCCTGCCTGGGCCAGCAGCTCAGGAGAGCCGTCAGCCCGGGTGTGAAATTCACCACAAAGCCAAAGCTGAAGCACCTTTCAAACTGTGAAAGAAGCGGTGCTGCGTGCAGGGGCACGGACACCTTGCAGGATGCAGGGGAAGAGCATTTTGGGATTGTACAGGACTTACTATGGGATGTTTAGGGGAGGTAACAAAGAAGGGAAGGGGAGAGATATGGGGGGAAAAAAGACAGTTGCGTGAAAACTCTTGGCTGACCAACACAAGAGTCCAGCCTTGTCCTGCACTTGGTCAGCACAGTTTGCCCTATCTCGTTATTAAATTCTGGGTTGAGCTCTGAGCTGCTCTCTGTAGGGGTGAGAACCACTGATATCTGCTTGTCTCTAAGGATGAGGCCATGCCAGGTTGGCTGCTGGGGGCATCAGGAGTGTCCTGGCCATCCATGCACACACCTCTGTGTGTATGTACCAGCAGCAGGAGCGGGGCTGCAACCTTGTGCCAGCATCAGAGACTGGTGTCTGTGGTCAGACTGTCTGATCCTCGGCAGGATCCACCTCGTCATCCTTACATGTGTGCATAAACGTGTATGTTCCCCACTGCTGGGGCTCCCACCCTGCTCCTTCTGCGAGGTCCCTGGTGCTGTTAGTGTAAAAATGTGTGTCTGTGCAGCTCTGTGAGGCAGCCGTGTATCCGTGTGCCTGTGCAGCGTGTATGTGTGGGTTTATGCATGTGCCTCCAGGGAATACAGGGTCATTCTTGCTACTGGGAGCAAGGAGCTGTGTCAGCCTCACCGCTGTCAGGCTGACAGGTCCAGCCTAATTCCCTAACACTTTGTTTGAGTAATCCTGGCTTGCATTTTTCTTTTTCCTACCTTGTTTTCCATTTGTTTGCAAGCATAGCAAACTCCACATTGAATCTGATCACCCATCTGTCCCAAACTGTGGCGTTAGCTCTGGAAATACTCATTTACTGGTTAGTGTGAGAAGTTGCCATATTTGCGGAGGCTTTAAGCATATTCACATTTCAGAGACAATCTTTGGACTGCATTCTTCTGAAATGTCCTCATTCGTTGTTTATTCTTAACCCACACAAGTCTGTTGCAAATGCTGAGCAACCCAAACTTCAAGATTAGATTAAATACATACATAGCTACCGGTCCAATTTAGAAGCAGTAAAAGTTTAGCTGAAAATTAAATCTCTAACACATAATGCAGAACATCGTGGGTAGGAGGTCTTTATTTTACAGAGCTGGAGAAGTAAACAGTAATAAAAAAGACTGTTCCTTTCTCAAGCTCAAAATGCATCAGCTGAACCCCCGGTCTCCCAAAGGAATGTGGGGGAAAATACCCATTTCAGTGAGTTTTGCCCCTGTGTGCTCAAATATTTAGATTTGAAGTTTGTGTCACAGCCTGTTCCTCCTAAATACCAGTTTTGTTTCTGTCCTGGGGCACACACCTACTTCCCACATCACGGCTAATTCTTCTGAAGATCGGCTGTTGGGGGAAGTGCCGTAACACCTCCTTAGCAGAGCTATCTGGTACTGCACCAAGTAAAACCATGCACCCAGTCTTTTTGTGAATATAATACTCGTGTATTATGCAAAGTGCAGTAACTGTGCTAGGACGGAGGCCCACTGCATGTGGGCAGCCAGACCTAAGTTTGCTGGGGGAAGGGCCAGGCAGAACCGGTCCCAGGTAGAACTTGATGCTGGCTGCCCCACATTAAACACCGGTATCCTAACCACAGAGCTACGGGGATTGGGAAAGGCTTGTCTTTTGCTTGACAAGCTTTTTTCTTTTTGGCTTTGAGAACACTTGCATGTCCAAACTAGTACGTGCCAACTAGCATTTCATTTCCAGGGAGCTGACATTTTCTGAGGAAAGCTGGTTTAATCAGAGAATCCCTATCTAACATTAAGCAAGAGCCCCAGTAATGGGCAAGCCTGTTCTTATTTTAATTTATCTCAGGGACTGGAGCTGGCATGTGACCCCACAGAAGCACCTTGCTGTGGCTTTTTCAGAACGTCAGTGGAGGTCCAGCAGGTACAGTTCTCTGGCAAACACATTTCATATACACAAGGCCTTGGCTCAAGGCACAAATGAGGAGAAAGCGCCAAAAATTAGGTGCTACAAAAATAAAAAACCTAATATTTTTGATCCTGTCCATGCCTCTACAACCTAATGGGAACAGACTGATCAACGGGTTGATCAACCACACGATCATAACACTGCTGTCCAAGCTCCTGGCAAGCCATATCTCACCTGCTTTACTGAATCTGCCCCAGCTGCAGTTCAGTGGTGCTGCCCCATATGATGAAGCTCTTTCCAGTCTCTCTTTCGCCTCCGCATTTAGCGAATCCTATCTCGTGTTTCTTCTTATTTTGCCTGGAGAACAAATTCTTCAGAGATAAGAGGAACAGGGACAAGGAGGATTATTATGCAGTGTTTGCCTTGAGAGCTGATTTTGTGCTTTTCTGTTTGTTGTGTTTATAACAAAGGAGCATTCAGAACAAAGGAGAGAGAATGAGAGCCAGCATGGGCCAGATGCTTCCCCCTCAAGCCATGAGTAACTTTTATTGTTGAGAGGAGGTTAGGAGGAGGGGGGAAAGAAAAGGAGGAAAGATAAAAGAGAGAAACAAGATGATGGGTGGGATGTAGGTTGGCCTGTAAACAACAGGAGGTTAAGCGAATGAGAAAAGAACCAATGGAAAGACAGAAGGCAAAAACAAAAGGTCATAATGAGGTGAAGAAAGAAAATACTAAGCAGATTAGAAGGGCAAGGCAGAGGAATAGAAGAGAAAAGGAAGGAAAAGGCAGCAGCAAAATACCAGAGGAAAAAGTATAACTTGTGAATAGTCAGAAAAGATGAACGGACAGAGAGGTACAGGAGGAAGCTGCAGAATCACCCAACCAAAAGAGCACATAGCACTGGGGAGATCACGGCAGTAAACCAAAGCAACCTTTAAATTCTGCAATACTGCCCTCAGCCACGGTGCAGTGTAGGCTGAAGCTACTGTCTGAAAACTTTAGTGATTAAGCTGGCCAGTTAATCTGAAATAAACTGAAGTAAAAAGTTTTAATACTTTCACTGTTGCTTTAAAAAGGGGAAGTATCTGTTGTTAAAAAAAAAAGAAAAAATCAGCGGAAACCAATATTTAATGCTTTAACAATGATTCACAAAGAGGAACTAAGCTTACTAAAAGAATGAATGGTTTTACAGAAACTCACATGCTGGAGAGGAAACAAGCATTCCCTTGAAAATTCTGTCCTGATGCTATGTGAGAAACGTGACAACCCCCTGAAAGTCATCTAAGGTTTCCTAGTCCCGTTTCCTAGAAGGCTTCAGGCCTTGTCCTCTTCCTTTGCTCTGACTGGAAAAAGACTCCTGGCCAGCATCTAGGGCACAAGCCTGTTTTTCCTCCTAATTGATGTTGCCTTGTGAAAACAGGCTTTCTAGCAAAGAGAGGAACTATATACCTGTACATTTGCCTTTTCTTGCACTATTTATTTAACTTATTTTATGCTAACACTGGTCCATATCTCAGAATAGCAATAATTAAGTATGTGCATGTGACTTGCAGAGAATGTTATAAATAGATATATTTTTTTTTTACCACAAGCAACTGCCCTTCTTATGATCTCTTTCAGTGTTTGCCTCCTTTTCTCCAGAATGTACAGGTGAACTACGACTGAAACTGCCCCAAAGCCCATGTCCCAGTCATGAACTGGGATGCTGCAGCATCTGAGGTGGCGGAGACAGCAGCAGAACTGTGATGGGAGCTCAGGGGTGAGCCAGCAGGAGGCTGCAGGGCTGCAGGAGCAAGACGCTTTGGCCAAAACGTGTGGTGTGGGGTTTTTCTATATCAGTCACTGCACCTCACTGTGTTTTTCTCCACCCTGAGCAAGAAACTAAATTTGAAGGGCAATGCAAGAAACCAGCCTGGCTAATGAAGTTCAATTAAAGCCCGTCAGCATAGGCAGAGAAAAAAAATTGCACCAAGCTGTAAAATTACAAGGAGAATTTCCCAGCAAAGTCCTGAGCGGCAGCATAGCTATAGGAAGATACACAGTTCAGGAGAGTGGCTGGACTAGGGGTTGGTTCATGAGGAGGTCTGGAGAGGAACAGAAGGTATGGGATAGAGGGAATTAGGGTTGCCAGTCATCTGAGCACCCCTTCCTTCTTATTCCTTTTCCCAAGGGCTGAACAGTACATGCGTAAGGACTGGGTTGTTTTTGACAAATCTTCACAAAACTAATCTTTACTTCATACTGCTCAAGAAATGACCATATTCAGATGGTAAAACGTTATTTCTTAAGGAGGGTGGGAAACAATTTTGCTCTGGAATACATAAGAAGGAACTCTCTTTGGTACGTGCGGGGCACTGTGCCAGCCTGAGGAAAGGATGATGGGAAGCTTGACGAATGCAGCTCGACAATGTGCTCTGGCTGCTTAAGCAGCTGCAGTGTTTCAGTCACACAGATACCGATCAGAGAGCATAGGCTTCCTCACATTTTATGCCCAGCTTGGTCAATCCAGCACCAGTGGAATAGGTGCTAGGGAATGCTGCCTGCTGGCACGCAGAGCCAGTCTGGGCCTGCACCCGTGGCACGGAGTGAAGGTGTTTCATCAGCGTGAGCCGCCTTATCTCACGTCCCCATTTAGGCATACTCCTCACACCCCATTAGTAAGAGAAAACTACAGCAGGGCCAGCACATACACACAGAGTGTGCAGAGCTGAACCCACCCACTAGACCTACACACGCCCCAGCAAATACACACATTAACACACATACATTGCCAGAGCAGCTCAGGCACAAACACACAGACACACCGGGCACAAGCAGAGCTGCGGATTCACAAACACCACTTCCCGAGGCATTTCTCACCAAGCCATGTTCTGCTCCCAGGTACCTGACCCCAATCACACTGCGTTTTCCAGCAGCAGAGTTAAGGATTGTAGCCTAGGGCGGAGGGGAACGGGGACTGTGAAAATGGCTAAGATCACAAGTAATTACGGCAGCAGGATTCCTAGGAAAGGAGCAAAGCCCCTGGCTAACCCTTCTCCACTCCCCTCACCATTGTAATCTAAAGTTAGCTGTAAACACTCAGCGGGACCTGAGCCTCCCCCTGTCCCTATGTGGGCTAACAATGGCTAAACCAATCTAGGGCACCGGGGTTTATCATTCCTCTCCCAGCACGGGATGCTCTGAGCTGCCCCGGGGCAGTGCTCCCCTCTCCCGCCAAGCACAGCACCCCGTGCTTGCTGCTCAATCACCAGGAGCACAAGGAGCAGCCCATGCAGGTCAGAAAAGGGGGCGATGGGAAGAGTGCTCCAAAACCCCGCACGCTGTTCCTGTGCTGAGATCCAGGCATTCAACTGGTCTCCAGGAGGAGCTGCCTTATGCAGCCAGTCCTGCTCTCTATTGCCGGCAAGGTCCACCACCAGAAAAGGGGCAGGAGAATTCCAGCATGCAGCCTCCCCATCCCATCCCATCCCATCCCATCCCATCCCATCCCGGCAGTTCTGCCCCACTCTCCATCAGAAATAGGTGCCAGCAAACCAGGGTGGGTATCTTCCCTATATTTTCCCCTCATACTTCTTCCTTTCCAGGGGAATACCATGTTTCCTGATTCGTGCTTTCTTGCCTCTTCCCCAGCCTCCCTTCTCACCCTCCAGTGATGGTGCCCTGCTCATGTAAACCCATCTGGCTCTTGTATTGCAGCCTCTGGGTGCTCCACACACCCTTTGTCCTCCCCCAGGATCATTCCTGCACCCTTTCATGGCTCACTTGCACTCCTACACACGCATGTACCTGCTTGCCCGTGGCCCTCCTCAGCCCTTTGAAAACCAGAGTGGTTGCATTCAGCCAGCCTATCTGTGCAAGGATGCTGTGCACAGCTGCCCAGGTGTGTTTTGGTGGGCAGGTGGAGGATTCTGTGGGGCCTGTTGCATTACAGTTGCATTTCTACATAAAATGTTCATATCTGAGTAACTTTATGTTCTGATACATAAACAGACACATAATGTGTGATGTACAAACATTCACATGCCTGAGATTACCAGTGCATGATTTCATAATGTTAATAATATCATAATATTAAAATGTGTACATATTACTTTATGTCCATATATATATTTATGCATGTGCTTTTATGTCTGAGCATACACTTAAATACCTGAAGATATTTGCACACATGCTACTTCGTACATACAAAGGTATGTAGACACACATGTGATCACATGAGTGTATACATAATATAGAGCTGTATTTTTGTTTCTGTTTGCATATCTCTGCTTGCTTGCATTCATATATATATTTGGTTTTACATATGCATCTCAGTGTACCGGTAGTCACCTGTTCCCTCTTTGAAAGCCTTTATTTTCATTGTTTATTTCTACTGGGCAAAGTTTACCCAAACTTCAACTTTCACATTCATAAAAATAAAACCAAAATCCTACAGGGGAGCTTCTGCAGGTAATGAAGACAGTTTTTTTTTCCTTCATATTTTGTTGTGCAAAAAATATCACTCCTTACAGTGATAAGGTCTCAAACCCGGAAAAAGGGAGAGCTTGAACAGTAAAGATAAGATTTTGCTGAAACCATTAAGAAAGTTGATGCTATTGACCAAATCCTCAAAAGAAATCTGTACCTTTCCAACCAGATGTGAAGGGCAATACTTTTAATATTTTACATGACCATTTGCAACAGGGTAGGCCACAAGTGCTGCTCTGCACAGCTTTATAGTGAAGTGTAAGGAGAGCTCCTTTGTACTCTCCAGTGGCAACTCCCTGCAGAGGTTCCTGGGGGATGCACACAGGAGCTGTGGCCGCTCTGGCCCAGGCCTTTCCAGAGAAAGCTCTGGAAACTGGAGAGGTCACAGGCCTGGCTGCATGGCCTCCTCTTTCCAATCCATGTGACTCCAGCAAGTCCTCTTCCCACAATAATTTTGTTTGCTCTGAAACAGCTCTCGCTGTGGCCCTGTTTCTCACCAAGGTACAGGCCACCTGCTCAGAGGTCAGAGACCAAGAATAAGCTTTGACAAACATCTCCAGTACTGAGAAGCTTTGGATTCAGGTTCCCCAGAGACAAGACAGCTTGTAGGAAACAGGCTCAGCACCACTCCATGGCTTTTGCTCCGTGAGAGCAACAGCATCCACAAGAAAGCGTCAATATGACTTGTTCCAGTAGGGGCTTCACTCTTGGAGTCGTTCCTTCAAGGGGTTGGGGCAGACTGTAGAGGTATGTTCTGCATGGAAAACACCATCACAGTGGGTTCTGACCCTGCTGCAATCTGCCTGAGCAGACCAGCAGTGGACAGGACAGCGGGGATGAGATGCCCATCCCACAGCTCCAGCTAAGGCTGAGGCAGTGTTCACAGGGGAAGTCACCACACATCTTTCCAGGAGGCAAAGTGCTCGGCCTCAGGTCAGTGCTTCTGCACAGATTTGTTCCAGTTTAATTGAGCAGGTGGGAACAGGGTGCACTTTGTTTGAAAGACATTATACTGCTGAATTAGCTCTCCTGCCAAGTGCATTATCGCTCTACAAACAATGTGAGTATGGGGAAATGCACCTGGGAAAGCAGAGACTAGATGCATGAGGAAGAGTGTAGATTCCTCTGTTGATGACACAGATAAGTAGAACCAGCCATTTCCTAGCTCAGCAACTGAACTGAAGAAATGAGATGGCTGGTCTAGGATAGCAAGGAGCCATAAGGCAGGGACTACACCCTGGCCAGTCCAATATCCCTGGCTACTGACAGAGCTACGAGAATGGTAATCAGGGGACATATGGGGGAAACCACCCACAAGGAAAGACTGGGGAACCTACCCAGCCTTTAAACTTTGTATTTTTAGCCAGTGGTCTCCTCCCCACTAAGCACCAATTTTAAACATCAGTAGTTCCCCTTCTACAAAACTCCGCCCCAGGCAAGCCCAGATGTTATGTTTGTACCCACTGGCCAAGTGCCTTGGTTTCAGTATGTCACATAACCCCCCTTTAGCCAGCTCTTGGCACCTCCTGCATTTGTGCCTTCACCCTCTCAGGCTGACTGTCTTCTTTTTCCCTTCTTTCTCTTTCTTCAAGTATGCTTCCATCTCTTTGTGGTTTCTCCATGTGTCCTTTTCCCTACTGCTGTGTCTGTTTCCAAGCAGTGTACGTCTTGGCTCCTCCCCTCCCAGCCGCACTCCCTCTCATCATTCCCCCCATCATTTTTAATTGCCTGTGCATCCCTATTCCTCTCCCGGCCTCTGCAGCTGTGATCCCTCACTGGCATCCCAAGGTCCCCTGTGAAAGGATGTCACGGTCCCCACAGGGTTAAAAGCACGAGTGGGGGTGGGGAGCTGCCCTTCTCTGTCCTTGATTAGTGCCATCAGCCTTTTGGGAGGCAGCAGGTGGCCCGAGGGAGCTGGGCTGCATCCTCATGCAGTCTCTCACGTCCTCAGCACTTAGGGGAGTGCAGCAGCCCTGCTATCAGCTGTGCCAGTGCCAGGCTGGAGGGCAGGAGTGAGGCCACGTAAAGCAGACTTTTTGGCAGACACAGCCAGTACCACATGTGGAAACCTCAAACACACGAGGATTGAAGAGGATTGATACGGTGAGTGACTGTACTTTATGCAGCTGGAGGATATCAAGTGTCATTTTCCTTGTACTCAGCTGCTCTGCAGAGGCCCCTTGGTCCCCCATGCTGCTCGTGTGTCCCTCTGGCTGCAGTGAGGCTCCTCGAGGCTTTCCCACATTATATCATGGAGTCCCTCCTAGTAATCCTCATTCTGACCCACCTATTCACACATATGTATGTGCATATCTCAGATCCCCAAGCAGCTGAATTTCTAAAGAAGTGAATACCTCACAGCAGCCAGTCTGACAGACATCCGCCCTGGAAAACCGGATCTCCCTGGCAATGGGAGTGTGAAGGGACAGACAAAACAGAATTAGATTTTTCAGGAGTAAGAGCAAGGAGCAGGCATCTCCTGTCGAGACATCCGTATACTCTCCACTCAGAAACACAGCAGGAGAATTTAGGGGGTAGGAATAAGACATGCCAAAAACAAAAGGCACCTGGCTGAGTGAGACTAAGCACTGGAATTTAGGTGTGATGTCAGAGACTATGCCTTTGAGCTGAAGTCCCCCAACTGAAGGACTGCTGTGTTACTCCCTACTTCTGGTACAGCCCGCTGGAACCTGATATGGGATAAGGCAGCATCTTGCCAGATTCTCAGTCTTCAGAAGATCAAAGAACAATATGTCAAGTGCTTCAAAATATGTCCCTAATTGCACAGCCTCTCCCATCCACGATGCATATACACATTACACTGCTCCTGGAGCACTGTAGGATCTGGACATCCGACAGACTTGATTTTTCACAGCACCCCACTGAAAGGAGGAAAGAGCCTTTATCAGATGTAGAACTGATAAAGAACTGAGACAAAGAGAAACAAAAAGCAGATCCCAGTCTGAGATGCCACAATGCTGAGCACTGCAGCACTGGGACTTTCTCAGTCCCTTAAATGGAAACCAAGAGCCCAGAAGGAGAAAAAAAAAATATCCTGGGGAGCCATAACATAAAATGACACAGAAGATAAGAGTAAATCCCAGCACTCTCCAGGTTACACTGCAGCAGTCAGAACTGCTGAGAGATGCCTTCCTTCAGAGGGGCAGCCTGCAACCTCTGCCTTCCTGAACCTGCACTCACCCCTCTCTTTACTTCTAAAAAAAAAGAGCAATTCTTTAGTAGTTGCTTTCTCTCCACTGACAGGGTAGCTCTATGGTTAGTGCAATACCCCAGAACAAGAGACCAGTGTTCAGCTTCTCCATTAAGGACCCATTCTCTACATTCCTAGACATGGTGTTCATGGATCCACAAGTTGCTACGGAAGGACAAACCCACTCACCATGCTGCTCTGAATGCCTGATTAAGTCTCAAAACCACCTGTTGTAGTCCTTAGAATATTCATACGCTCTGCCTAATAAATTTGAACATGCTCACGGTGAAAAAAGACTAGGAGCCAAGATCACCTGCTTTCTGTATCTATGCCAGGTAAGGTAGGAATCAAGCTGCCTCATACCCAATGCATCCTTAATTATCCTTTATATGGGGATGTGTCCCACTGCCTGACCCAGTTCTGAGGGTCTCCACCATTCCAGCTGCCTCCAGTGGTGAGACAGGCTTCCTATGGAGGCTTTTTAAAAATGAAAACACACTAATCACCATTGCATTTCGTGTCATATCTGACCTCAAGTAAGGAAGCAAACAGTAGTGTCAGAAATAAAGCAATGACAAAAATTTGCCTCCAGCACAATATAGTCACTGAGTGCAGTTTTTTTGGAACATGTTGTTTTAGGTGTGGTTGCCTAAACACTGCCTCTATCCCCCTTCAGATCCATAAGCCACTGTAATGAAGTCTGCCTTAACTAACAAAAACTGCAGTACCTGTCCAAAGAACAAGCAGTGGTGGAGTGCAGCCTATTTACACCTAATTCTTAGCTCCAGCCAGTGTCCTGGCACTACAGCCACTGTATCACTTCTTTTCTGCAACTTTAACTCTCATCTGTTTTTCTAGATCTTGTGGCAGCACAGTGACTGAGATAATAAAACAGAAAAAAGGATCAAGAAGAATTGAAGCAAAAAAAGGGGAAGGAAATATGTCTTACAGAAAATGGACAGAAAAAGAAAGAGAAAACCAAGGTGTAGGTCAAGACAATGTAGGAAAGGAACAGCTGGGCAAAATAAATATATTTGTGAAAGACAGTACAAGGATGTAATAAAAATTAAGAATAGGAGAAAGAGAAAAAAAACGGCTGATAAACACATCTTCTAGTATGTCATAATTATTATTCTAATTCTCAGAAAGTTGCATGATAGTGTAAGGGAAGTATGTTCTTGCAGCACTTTTGTGTCCAGTGAAGCAATTAGTGCAGCACTGAGTGACAGGGACAGAACATGTGCAGGATTCCTCCACTGCCCGCAGAAGGGTTTTCTTGTTGGGTGAAAGACCACTACTTCAGCAAGTCAGTAATTTTCAGGTCTTCAAAGAGTCTCTTGGTTAAGAAATATCTCCTGCATTATCCCTGATGTTAAGTGCAGACTGTGCAGCTCTTCCTGTCACAAAGGCACAGGGCACCACAACCATTCAGCTACCCTATGCCAAGAGTTCAAGTTTCCCTGGGAATTTGGGACCCTGAGCCAATCCACCTTTAACAGGTCCAAAGACTTATCAGATAACACATTCTTTAGCCTTTCAGAAGAATCACTGGATCAGACAGAGAAGACAATGTGCTAGTCACATGAGACCCTAAATCCTGAACTGACCTAAAAATGCAGTGAAGCTCAAAGCTCTCTGAATAACATATTTATCTGCAACTGATTCCTGATCAAGCATTGATGCAAGATTTCTGGGAACACCTTAAACTGTGAAGTGAAATGTAGTAGTAAAATACATGTCTGACTACTGTTGCCATTATCTGATGTTCATACAGCAGATCCAAGCCTCCCTGAATTCCATCCCGTTCTGTGCCAGGCTCAGTGAAAGATCTGGAATTATTTTCCCATGGCAGCCACTCCTCTGATTCTTCCAGAGTTCACCCCACAGAGCTTAGAATATTGCAGAAACCAACAAATGAAACTACTGATGACATGATTTTCAGAGCTTGGAGCCAGCTAGAGATGCATTATTAATAGGATTAATTAGTCCTCCTAAAGGGTCCAACTTAAATCAGGCTGACACTGTAGAAAGCACTGTATGCATAAAAAGGGAGTAAGAGAGAGCTATATCCTGAAGACTTATCTCAAGGCCTACAGACATAAGGGAAAATAAGAAGTATCAATTCTGTTTTGCTGATTTGGAAACTTGACATGTAGCGATTACATTGTTCGGCCCAAGAAAAGATCTGTGATGGAGCCATACATCAAACCCCAATATCCAGAGACCCAGACCAGTGTTTCACCAGCTAGGCAATCCACAGTTTCCGTCTGGACTAAAAGCAGAAACCATGACAGGCAGCTGCTAGGTCTGCTGAACAGAGCCACTACAAGTGCTGTATGTTCAGTGTTGTTTGTCTTCATTCTTGATTTCATGCTCCTTTACGTACTTGAAGCCTCTGGCACCAACAAACAATTTTCTGGGATGCAAGAAAGTGTAGTTATGGATCATAAACCCTCACTTGCCTGCTGGGAATGTGCTCAGCTGATGCTATCGGGGGAACATACACATGTCAGATTCTGTCCATCTAGCCCAGACCAGAAACAAGAAAATGACCTTCAGAGTCACGCTCCAAATTTTTGTGGTTAGATGACTGAGAAACTGATGTCGCAGTAGGACACTCTTCCTAAACTAGGAAGAAAAACAAAGCCACTCACTGGCTGGTGTTGTACACCAAAAGAAGTTAGGATGCAGCCCTTGGGAAATTGCTGCACAGAGCATGGAAGTATAGTTGAGACAGCCTGTGTGAGCCTAAGCATATCCTTACTTCTTACTGAGAGGAGTAAGAGCTGCTGAGTACTCTGACATTGCTCCTAAACAGACAGATTGCCTCCTCCCAACAACTAAGAGAGGACCAAGCTACCACTGAAGAAAACACCAAAAAGACAACTTACTCTTGCAGACCTATGGCCTGCTCTCCTTCCCAGGACATTCAAAAGGCTAAACCAAACCTCAGTGGCTTGAAGGGCAAGTAAAAGGCCTGCCAGTCACAGAGACACAACATGACATGCTTGAATACCGTACAACCTTTTCAGTCTCTAATTTTGGCTCCCTAATCACCTAATATCTGGACCTGATGTAAACTGCCGTGGCGAAGCAGGTTTATACGAGTTCAGCGTGCTCTGTGGAGATCAACTGTCTCCTCCTGCCAGGCAGCAGGTGTGGACATTAAACCTGCCCAGCCCCTTCCATCCATCAGTTTTCAAGGTGCCCAGAAGACAGCAGGGAGGTCATTTTGGGTCCTCTGTTTTCCTACAGAAAGGCTACAAAGATCCAGAGAGATGCAGATGACAAACACATATGGCTCTCAGGCAATAAGCAGTGCCCACTATCCCCAGCAGGTACCAATTTCTCCAGTTCCACTCTGTTTTCCCTCCCATCACAGGCTCAGCTGCTGGGCAGTTATATTTCATCTCCCCCCAAACCAGTGAGAAGGTGTTCAAGATAACTCAGTGGGGTAACTGTCCAGGCAGAATCTCTGACAGGGAACATTTTCTGTTTCAAATTTCCATTTGAGGCCGATTTCTGTTATGAAAGGCAGATAACTTATTCTCTATGCTTTACATAATGAAATAGCTTATCCTCCTCTTCTGCTGCCTCTGCACCCCTTCCTGTCATCCTTCAAGCAGAAAGGCACAATCAGAATAGGAGCAAGTGCATATGTGCACCAGACTTGGGGGCATGTTAAAGAGTGGGAGTAGGACATGTGGAGCAGATGTGGATTTCATCCACGTAGGGAGGGTCTTACAATAGCCCTGACTTCAGTCTGGCTCTTTCCCAGATGGAAAGGTGCTGCCACATCTGGCAGCAGTGAAAGGCATTCAAGTACTCTGTTCCACTCACTCTGTGTTCCCTGTATCCCCACCTTGCCTGCAGGAGCTCTGCCAGAGCTGCCCCACTTTGTGACCCAACACTGGGAATCTGGCAGCTTCCACCGATGTGAAATTAAGATAGACCCACAGCGGTTTAAGTGAACAACAAATTAAACTCCCTTTCAATGAGAGCAGGAGATGTCACCTATCCCACTCAGCACACAAATCCTGCAAACACAAGTTATCACAGCCTGAAAAATTGGCTGGAGAATAAATACAGCAATCCAACACAGACAAGGCTGCATCTGCTCACCCCAGATACCGCTTCTGTCATTCCTACCTTGCAACAGCTCTCCCACAAACCTCTTTCCCTTGGGGCCCCCTCTGCCTGCAGCATCCCTCTGTTATGCACTCAGGTAATCCTCATGGAAGAGCTCTGTTACCCTTTGAAATCTTTGCCCTCACCACTTGCCCTATAATATTTTCTTCCGCAGCCTTCCTAACTCCCTCTCATGCAATTACCCTCCCATTTTCTAAGCACTTTCCTCAGGGCAACACCTCCCGCTCTGCTCTGGAGACTGTGATAACCCCCAGGCTCCCAGTCTCAGCTGACCTGGCTTGATCTCCAACCTCCACACAGCCTGCCAGCCTCACCTCACTGAGGCAAAGATGAAAGGCAGCACAGCAAAAGGAGGGGCAACATCTGGATCAGCACATCAGCTGTGCCATCTCACCCTGTTTCCAGATCTTCTCCCATTGTGAGGAACAGAGGGGCTGATCTCTTTACACCTGTCCCCTGAGAAAGCTTCTGTTTGCCGCCCTCCCACAAGCACTGACCAAACAGGACTGGTCATCCTGGTGAAAAAAGGCCAAGGAAACTGGAATGTGGCTACACGGAAGACAGTAACCCAGACTCTAGCACTGCTGGGTCTCAGATCCAATCCAAGATCAGACCATCAGGACCTCCTCTCCTTTTTCCTCACCCATGCTCTCCCTCTCCCCCACTCACTCCCGAGAGGCTGGGACAGAGGTGCTGCCGAGGGGATCTCACTGTCACAGGGACAGAGCCAACATGCCAGCACTAACCTGAGACTAGCAGTCCTGGACAGATGCAGTGTCTGCAAGGTTCCTTGTTTTGCTGTCCTTTCCCTGTTCCCCAGAGGGGCTGGAGGGACAGAAGCACTGACTCTGCAGGGTTGGGCTGACTCTTTAAACACAAGTAGGCTGCAGCAGTTCCCCAGTGCCTCTGGGATTGCCAAAGGGCAAGGTGAAATGCAGGTAGGAAAACCTGGAAGCACAATAGGACTCTTGCTCCTCTTTAAAGCTTGCCAGTTGTCTTCTCTTCACAGCCGAAGCAATCCAGGTGTCCTGACTTGCTCCACCTGGGACAAGGACTCTGCCTCTGTGTATACACAACAAATGCGACTACTTTGACATTACTCTGGCTCATGAACTTTGTAAAAGGCTGACAGTTTACCTTCTTTCAGACAAGGAGTGTTGGTATCTGTGAGCATGCTAAAGTACGATGAGTTCTCCTGACAACACTTCCTTCCACCCCATCGTGGGACAAACAAGCACAGAAACTGTGACTCTTCTGTTGTGCATAGGATAATTTTAGGCTTTTTATCTGAATTTGTTGAAGTGTAGGTCACAAATGGGCAGCTTTTGACAAGGGTAAACAAATTCCTCTTGTAGTTTTTCATGTGAGTCATGTTGTCTCAGATCTGTTATAAAAATCTTTTATCAGCCTGTTTCACAGTGAATGGTTATTTTGATAGTTGTATGATCTGGTTTTGGTGTGCATGTTGTTTCAAAGTTCTAAATTTTTTTTCCAGACTAAAAATGGCTTTGAAAGTGTGTACTTATTACAGATTGAGGTAGTTTTTATTTTGTATAGAAAGAGATGTAAGGATAATCATAGCAGAATAATTATCCCACTAAGATGTACACCAGTTTATTTCCCCTCATAAGTTAGGTACAGCTAGGTTCAGTGACAACATGAGCCATTGTAGCCTGCAAGGCCTTAGAACGAGGGGATCCTCTTGGGCATATTAATATCACTCCAGATAAAGTCAGCCTTGATTTGTCATTAAGTCCTTTACTAAGAACAGTTTGTTAAGGATTGCACAGAGAAACGTCCACAGCAGCAGCAACAAATATTCCCAACAAAGGTCAGAGTTATTTAATGCCCTTGCCATATGACATGGATCAGTCATGCCAGACCTGGAAATAGACTTCAAGCCTTCTAATTTTATAATCCCATTATCCCCTGCTCCCCACCTCCTGGCACTTCTTCTGTTCTCTTTCACCTTAGCATCTTTGCAGCAAAAGCTCCAAGACAGCTAACATGATGGAAACGTGCAGCTGGATCCCCCCCAGCCTCCCCTTCTTACCTCACGCTCTTGCATCTGCCATGTACTCGCTCTCCTGTCCCCTTTCACCCCAAACTTTCGTGCCCTGCTCTCTACCCAGCACTGCCCATCACCTGCACACATTACACATCTCCCTTGCCTTTGCAACAGGCATTTTGGGCATCATCTCTTCTCCATCCTCCTTCTTCTCTCCAGCCTCATTTTTTCCAATACCTGCCTCCTCCTCTCTCTCTCTCTCTGAGTTAATCTAGACTGAGTTTAAGGTGTGATGTTAGCCACAAAGGATAATGTGGTCATTTAACCAGCCTGATACGGACTCAGCAGACTGGCTTTAAGTGATGTTAACAATCCTAACTGAGGCAAGAAATCAGTGAAATACTGATTTACTATTTTGCATATTTATTAGGTTTTATCAGTTTCTGATATCCTTTCCAAGAGCCTCTCCTCGTTTTTGTTCTGGTCATTTTCTTTTGAAACTTATCTCTTTTTCCTCCCTTTCTGACCAACAAAAGGCTGCATTTCACAACTTGATCATCACCCTAAACAGGATGCAAGCTGCTTCCCCTTCACATGTGTTTATATTAATGTGCTTGCTTCTCACTCCAAGTTTATTGGTCCTGCCTCAAAGTCAAAGACAATTTTTTTCTTTTAGAAGAACAAAGAACTTCTTTTTCATCTTAGATATGGATAAGGTGAGGCCATGATCCAGGAAGGCTGTGGCTAATCATACAGGGAGGCAAAGGGGGAACAAAAGTGAGACTAGAAAATAAGGCTGCAGTGAAAGCATGAAGGCAAAAGGTTACAGATAGGACTGAGTAAGAGCTAATATCAAGAACAAGGAGGAGGCCCAAGTCCACCCTCCCACTGGTGCTTTTGGTACCCAGGAACGGGAAGGTGCTGGCAAAAAACCGGACTGCACAAAAGGATCCAGCTCACTCCAGCACTTCCCTCTGCTGGCCGGTGTGCACAGCCCCCGGCAGGGCACCGAGTGCAGGGGAAGCGGGGCTCTGGATTGCCCTGCTTTGTCCTGGGACACAAACCGTGTGAGGGACCCGGGTGAGCACCTGAACCACCTCTGTTTGCTGAACTGCAGCGTTCTTCAAAGACTGAGGATGGCTGAATTACTGGGGGAACTTTAGCTCAATTCTAAGTATCTATTTTGTGTTCTCATTCAACTTTAAAGTCAATTAGTAGGCCTTTTATGTCTTGAAATGCACACAAATCTACTGCAACACTCCTGTCTCTTTATGTCACCTAGCCATTTCCTCCAGTGGCTTAGATGTTCTTACCTCAATGCTGTTGAAAGAGGTTAGAAGCTACAAGGAAATGATAAACAGGAAGCCCCAAAAGGCCAGATCATTTACAAAACAACACGTACTCACATGTATCCATAACGTATTGTGGATAATACTAAGTAGCATGGAAAAGAGTTATTTGTGTCTTTTTGTACTTAAATAGTGATGTATGATCTTGGTTTAGCAGGCAGCAGGAGCTTCTTGGCCTGCTCCCCAGATGTGCACAATCTGTGAAATTTCCTAGAGCTTTTCTGTTGACAATGCAATATAGAAGGCACTATTTGGCAACAGCAGAGCTCTTGCTGTTTTGTTGCAGGGGTTCTGCAATGTACGTCATGTCTGTTGTATGCGCATTGAAGAGTTTCTGGATTTGCTTCCTATGCCGTAAGACCGCAGGCTTGCAGCCAACTCCCCTTTTTTTCCTACGGTTCCCATCTCCAGAGCCTTTTGCAACTTCAAATTTCCTTTATCTCGTTTTTAGCTACCAGTTTCAGATGGTTTTTCTGGGGTATTTAAATGTTGGCAAGCATCCATTTCAACATGTTCATTCTCCAAACCTCCCACATCTGGCTGTGCCCCACCCTCCTCTCTTTGTGGTGCCCACCACAAAGCTTTCCAAGCTGCCCTCCCAGTCAACCCACCCTGCTGCCTCTCCTCGCCACAGTTCTTCCAACCACTCCCTTTTTCCCTGTTTCCCTCACCAGTCTCCCCTCCTTCCCCCTCCTTCTTCCTTCTTCCCTTTCTCTTCCTTTTCGCTTTCCCTGAATGGCTGTAACGCTGCCAGGACTTGGCAGAAGAGCCAGCCCCTGTCTCAGAACTACCTAAATTAGCTCTATTAGCTCCATTAGCTGTGTGCGTGACGGGGAAACCCCTCTTTCGCAAGCTCAGCCCTGCCGATCCTGGACACCAGAGGGCCGTTTTTAGGGATTCCGTTTCCAGCACTCACTGAGCTGTCTGACGCTGTTCGCTTCCGAGCCGAGGCTGTGAGGTGTGCAGTGATGTACCCTGACTGTTATTTATAGGATAAAAACGTGTGCCTGCTGCCCCAAGGAACCAGCTCAGCCGCTCACTCAGGCAGGGTTTGCTAAGCGCTGTGTGCTCCTGCTTGGGAGCAGGGGCGAGGAGAGCTGAGATCTGGCAGCGCTTCCCTTACCTGCTGCAGAACAGGAGGGCAGAGACAGGCAGGACCACCCGCCACTGAGCGGCACAGGGCACGGGGGGATGGATGATTTACTGTAGCGTCCGACGAACATCTAGCTGCTTCTCAGAGACAGTAAGTGGAGAGGATGGAGGGAAGAGCAATCCAGTTCCCATGGCAACTGTGCTCAAGTCATCTGAGGTCAAAATGATGACCGAGGCTGCCAGAGAAAACGAATTTCGATGTGAGGATAAATCCCACATCAGTGGCCGCATGACTCAGTCTGCCAGCTCTGGGTGCCTGAGCAGCCCTGCACCCCCCTTCATCTGCCATCCCCCCCCCCAAACTGGACTGCACTGCTCCCTACTATGATGCTTCTCGGGGCCCTCTCCAAGCCTGATCATCTCTCTCAGTGCCTGCCCTGAATTCACCTCCAGCTATTTCTGTTTCTGGGTCACCGAGATCACATCTGCACAGCCACCAGAGGCTGACTGCAGTGTGGGCTGGCACATCCTCGCTGCTCTTGAACCGTGAGCAGGGGCTGCCCACAGCTGTGAGGCTCAGCCAGCCCACCAGCAGCCCACCACCGGCCAGCAGAGCCTCAGCTCGCCAGTCACCACTCCTTCGCTGTCCTCAGGGGTCCGACTTCATCGAAAGCCATCGCGTACGCGCCTAGTGACGACAAAATTACATCAGCTTCTATCTTTTTTGGAAAGCAGCTGGAACTGAGCAGTCTCTGCAGGATCCTGCCGCGCTGAAACGGATTTCTGTTGCCATCTGGTGGCAACTGAAGAGCACTTGGAAGTACAGACAAATTACCGAGACCCACGCCCCACTATTCTCTGAGAGGGGCTTGCTCTCCTCCACTGGAATGGGCTGCCCAGGGAGGTGGTGGAGTCACCATCCTTGGAGGTGTTAAAGAAACGGCTGGACGTGGCACTTAGTGCCATGGTCTAGTTGACAAGCTGGTGATCGGTCAAAGGTTGGACCAGATGGTTTTGGAAATCCTTTCCAACCCAAATGAGTGTGTGACTCTGTTTATTCCACAGGTCGTGCCACATCAAAATTTCCTCACTTTAAAAGGTAACAGAGGAGAATGTTAATGCTATTAGATTAGATTTGATTTGATATTTAGATTCCAGATTATACCTGCCATTGCAAGTGTTCTCCACAGTTTTTAATTAAACACTGGCAATTTTCTTGACTACTCCACATGCTGTAGTCAAGACTTTCTCCTAACCCCTAAACCCTGTGGTTTAGCTCACCCTAAATTAGAAATCTTCCCTCTGCCTCTGAGTGTTGTTAAATGAATCATCCACAGTTGGTCAGTTAATGAATGTACAATTACCAACCCCATCTGGCTGTTGCAGAAATCTCCTTAGAGGATTGCACCCCTGCTTATCGAGGAACATACGAACCAGAAGCCAGCCTCAGACTCTCTCTCTGTCTAGCCCAGGGCCCCATCCTATCTCTGGCTTAGGGGCAAAGGGCTCATGAAAGGCAGAGTTCTTTCATCAGATGGTTTGCCCTGACACATTCCTTTTGTGGGCATTATTGCAGCTTCTGCTGGAGCCTGGCTTATGCTGCAGCACCAGCATTTCTGAAGGTAGCCACAAGTTCACCCTCTTGTCAATTCATTGCTGTCTGGTACAGAGTAATTCCCTTCCCCTTTAAGGAGGGCACCAAACCATTGGATTGCATGGACAATGCAGAAGCAGGACATCCTAATGGCATTTGACTGTAATCCTGCTTTGGTTATTGCTCCCACTTATGCTTAGCCCTGCCTTTCTACCTTCCCTCATGCCAGTCTTGCTCTTGCCCCTGTACCCTGCTCCAGCCCAGCCACATCTGCCTGCTGCAACCACCCAACCTCCTTCATGACCATGTTGCCTAAACTCCAACAAACTGCCTTTACCAGTCAGGCAGAGAGCCCACAGAGAGTTTCCCACTCTGTTGTTCCCACAGGCAAGGATGACTCATGACACCTTGTCACTCCCAAGTAACTTAGCTGATGAAATCCCAGGAGCAGCCAGCCACACTCCAGCTCCATGCTGGTGCTCCAGCATCAGCTTCTGCTCCATGTGAAATAATCTGAGGAAGTGCAGCAGCTCCTTTGCTAGCCCCAGCTTAGAGCTGAACTTTCCCTTGCCACACAAAACTAATGATGGCCACTGATGTTGTTTCGGTGCTGTTCATCTTTCTCGTAGGTTTTGACCCAGTCTCCCGTGTCTGCTCTTGCTCGCCAGACACAGGATGTGGGTGAGGGCCCAAACAAGCCCTCCCCTGCAGAAGGTGAGGCATTGCTTTTAATCCTTTATTTAGATCCCAGGAGACAGCAGTGAGCAGAAGCTGCACTCACAGCATTAAACCAAAAGCAGAAGGATTCTGTGGTATCTGGAAGTACTGTCTGTGACCCACAGCATGGTCCCAGAGAGGAATTCTGCAATGCAGCAGCCACACTTCTAACAGGGGCTGATTGGAAAAGCCGTGGTGCAGCTGTAAGCATCCTTCACTTTAGTTAATTTATTTTTTTACTCTCTACATCAGTTCTGACACCCACTTTCACGACAGGACAGCTGAGTGTTTGAACAGCTCGTAACTGGCAGTGATTTCCTCATCCAGCTCTCTACAGCTTCATGTTTCATCTTCATGTTCAGTGCATTCACAACTGTTACCTCAGGCCACAGAGCAGAGGCAGGCACTCGAGAGTCACACCAAAAACGTAGGCAGCCCAACCGACCTGTCAGTCCACCACTCTGCTCCAAAATGAGGAAACCTCATCCCACCACCGTATCATGGGTCTGAAAGACACAGGAGCCTCTACAAACTTCAGAAACACAGGATTTTGTTGAGAATGTTAACAGTTTTTCACAATTTAGGCCAGGAACAGATCTTCAGTCACTGTGCACTATTTTGTGAAAGAGATTAGTTGGTTGCACAACAGCACTAGTTGAAATGGTGGCTGTGAGTGTTTCCCACTAAAATTTGATGTTTAAAGTTTAGTTAGCAGACCACTAGAAACTGTCCTTACCGTCCTGTACACAGTTGAGAAGTCAGCACATGGGAAGGAATGTTCCAGAAGGAAGTCTGCCTGCAGCCAGACTGTTACAGAGGGTAAGAGCTTAACAGTACAGCCACTACATGCCCAGTAGCCTCAAAACCAGTTTAATCTACTGCCAGAGTGAGCCTTACTCTCTGAGTGGGCATTGAGCCAATTTATCGACACTTTGTTCACTTTTCATGTGGCCCAATTACTTCAGGCTCTCTGCATGGTACCAAAATAATTTGGGTGAAGAGACTAATGCAGTTGAGGTCAAAGTCATCTCTCACTAACATGTCTCCACATGTAATGTTTGATTCACTATGATGACAGAGTCAAGTTTATTTTTTCTTATTTGCCTTTAGAAAATTAGAGCTTGTTGCTGGTTTTGAGGATCCAGGTTACTGGAAACACTGGTTAATAGGTCAAGTGCATTGCTCTACCACATTTGTGCTTGTCCCCACAACTCCCATTGATTTGATCCCAGACATGAAGTCTCCCTAAAAGAACGAAAGCCAATGCTGATTTGAAACAAAGCCAGGTTACCCTGAGTGCTTAACATAGGGTTCCTTGTTCCCAGAGCTCCATCAACAGATCTCCACGTTCTTTCACAGCTGCAAAGGAGAGCTTCCTTAAATCTTTTGCTGCTTACCAAGAGCTGAAGAGGAAATACTGGGAAATACCTCTTGCATTGCATCCCTGCCCTACTGGCTTGCATATGGCAAAAATCACTGCAAAGATGGAGTCGGGAAAGAATAGTTGTTCTAAATCCAATAGGATACAAATGGTAAACTAGTCTTCCAGGCCAGAACTGGTCATTTTGGATATATGGCTACTCATCTTGCTGACAGTAACTTTTCCAGAGGCTGCAGAATAACTTACCTATGAATATTTTACATCACCCCCAACTGCATGCCACAACCTCAGCAATGCCATTTTAAGTAGCCCAGAGCAGAACTACTGGCTCATACCAATTTTTAAGAAGGAATAAGAATGATTCATGTTAAGATTTCAAAGCTCACAGATTGAACCAAGCCTACTGGTGTTTAGGGATTCTGCAAATGTTTCTTACCAATTTGTTACCAGGTGTCAAGTAATCTCTCTTCCTGACACAGACTCCTTAAGAAGGGGACAGTATTTTTGGGACAGCAGCCATTCAGGAATGCACTGAAAACCTTACAAAAGCCTTTATAAATACTTTCCCCCCTTTCTATTCATCCTGTGTTTCCTCCAACATTTGAGACAAAAATCTTCTGATTATGCACAGGAATACAGTTGTACCAGTTACTCATTCCTTGGACAGAAGGGCATCTGATCCTGGCTAGTCCTATAAACCAACAACTTTAGAACATAATTAGAAAATACTGTAACTAATTAGGATCATGTCTGGTCAATGGTAAACACCACTTGAAGGAATATGTTCTGCTTTCAAAGGTGGACTGATCAGAAAGCTTGAATAGTTCAGACAAGAAACTGAATTAAATTAGAGTTAAATGGCTGTTTCCTTTTCCTTTTTCTACCTCGGGCTGAGTGAAAGAGTAGGACAGCAGATGACTGTCCATAAAAGGAAACATTAGTCAGTCCCCTTCTCAAGCTCCGTATCTTCATTTTAAATTCAGTTATGTTTCAGTGTGACTCACACATCCTTGGGACATTCTTTGCCATCGTCTCTCCTGGGCACCAGTCACCTAACAGATAATTCAGCATTTTTTGCCAGGATGTTCCCCCTCAGAACCTCTCAACAGCTTGTGGGGACATAATCCTAACAAATATTCCTGCCCCAACTGTATTGCCACTGATGACAGCAGTAGACACCCATGAGAGCCACAAAAATTTCCAGGCCTTTCTGAAAGCTAGTGAAGCATTTGTCTTAACCACTTCCTTCAGCGATGAATTCTCCAGTGTAATCTCATGATATGGAAAAGTGCTTCCCAGTTTTCACTTCCCAGTTTCCTTGAATGGTCCTTTCGTTCTCATATATATGATACAGGCAGAACAGAAGCTAAGTCTACTTTTCCTACTATAGCAGTTATTTTATAAACTATCAGTCCACTTTTATATCTCTCATTTTCAAAACAGCAATCTCAGTTTTTCCAGTGTCTCAGAGTTTTTGCATGCCTTAGTCACTCATGTCGCCATTTCCTGAAGTCTCCTATTTGAGGACAGATTTCTGTGTCGTCTCCAGAGCATTCATACGACATTGTCTGCAATGGTGATGAAATCTCATGCCTATGATTATTATGGAGTTAACTTAAACCCCACAAGGGTAACATCAGCCCTTGCACTTGCACTGTTGAGACTGAATTTCAAATACTGTTGTGCTGCTCAGTCACCTTCCCTCTATGGGTCATTTTAGGGAAGGACATTTTAGAAAGTCCTTTATTAACTCTGGAATTTTTTTCCTACTGTTCACCCTCACTTTGGGCAATGTATTTGTTCTTAAATTTGCAGCATCCTCCCAATTAAAAGCTCCTTTCCCTATCTGTTGCTTACCATCAAGTGTGCCTCTGGACAGCCATCAGATCCTTTTCCAGCCTTCACTTTACTAGGCAAAGTTTTTAAATCAAAGTTCTGGTGGTAGGAACTTCATTCTCCAGAAGATCCGAAAAGCCATTCTTACACCTGTTTCCATTTGAATGAATCTTTGTTGAGAACAAATTATCAGAATTATTCACAATATTCTCTATGAGACTTTTTACATAGAATATTCTTTTGATACTTTTCTGTATACCGTTTACCTTTTAGCAGTTCATGGTGTGTGACCAGCTAATACTCAAAGACCCTTTTTTCTCCTTCTCTCATTTCCAGTCAGTGAGTTCCCAGGAACAAAAGTTATTAGTCCCTATATCCATGGTAGTAAATTTTGCATACTCGAATCTCATCCAAGATTTCATTTCATCCATCTTTCAGTATTCATTTATAACATCCTGATCATTCTGTCCTTGTGTCATCAGCAAATTTCATCCAAATGCTCTTTTTATTTATGCCAAGGCCATGAATTCAAATATGAAACAAGATAAGGCCCCAAAGTGACCTCCATTAGTAATCCCTTTTCCCTATCAAGATTCTGCCTTTGTGGAGCAGTCTCAAAGGCCTTTTAAAAATCTAAACATATCAGATTAAATGTTTCTCTTTTATTAACTTCTTTGTTGACACATCCCGAAAACTGAGAAGAGGATTTATGAGATACTCTTTGCATAAAGAATTAATCTCAGTTATCAGGATCTTTCAGGTGTTTTGACATATTTTTAATTACCATTCTGACCAGCTTTCAAGAAACAGATAAAAGCTTCACTATTCTATTTCCCTGATTCATCTCTAGCACCTTTTTTTAAATTGTGGGTACAGTCTGTGTTGTGTTCCCTGAAGCCCTGGTACCACAGCAGCTTTCTACGAGAGACCACATATTTTCTAACCCAAGAAGCCAAGATGCACTTGAAGTTCTCTGGAATTCTTGGAGGTATACCATATTATGTTTTAAAATTATTAGTTTGGCCCAACATTTCTCATTATGAACTCTCAATCTTTGAAAGCTGCTTCATTGTAAAAAACAGAATGCGCACAGGACAGGAATACAAAAGCGTCAAAACTGAAAGTGTCTGTGAAAAAAACAAGGTTTTTCTCAATTGTTCTCTTTAACCTTGCTTGATCCAACACATCCACTAATTGTTTCACAGGCTTCCTGGTTCTCACACCCAGAAAGATTCTCATTTATCCTTTTCATTCATTTCATTGTTTGCTCTGTGACTCCCTGTTCTATCTTCCCTCCTAATTATTAAATGCTGCAAATTCAAGCTTCTCCCTACTGTAAATTTTGAAGAACCTCTTGCATGACTCTGAAATTATAAGTTAAGTCACACAGGTACCCTATTTTCCTTTTGATCTATGGGAACGCTTGTCATCCAAGACTATTATTATTGCTGATATCATAGGTATCCACCAGCACTTCTGAGGATTTTAATCTTTTACTATTAACTCTGATGTCTGCTTCTCAGTCAGAACGCAACGGCATGAACTGCTCATTAGTTTGAGTTATTGCGATCAAACTTTATATCCTGTCTGCATTTTCACACCATCTGCTTTTGAAGTGGCAGACAGGCTGTTAATCAGACTCACTGTGCTTCAGTGCCTGTGAAGTCTACTGGCTCTTTGAAAAGTGACTTCAGGTGGTTCTTCATTTACTGTTTCAAGCAACTTCTGTCCACACTTAGACGCAGCCAGAGCTTTCCTAGCTGCCAGTTTTGGGAATGTGTCCACAGCTTTCCTTCCCTGGCACCATTGCCCAATATGAAGACCCAAACTGTGATGCACAAAACAGGGTTCTCCTTTAAGGACAGCTACCAACTGATGTTTTGGTTTGTTCACTATAAGCATCTGAAACTTAGAATACAATTTTGTCAGTTCAAAAGGAAGGAGCGGTATCCAGCTTCCTCTCTCAAAGCTATTTTTATTCTGCAGGTCTAACAAGCTAGAAAACCAGTAAAAATTACTTCAGCCTATCAAGTCAAATTAGCCAAAATGCACATAAGCATCTTAACTGCTGTGTAAGAAGGTACCTTTTCATGTAGGCATTTTAGAGGAGAATCACTTTATAACTTTGCTGTACTTTGTATTAATTGAGTCTGTGGTAATGCAACGTGTAACAGTACCTCTGTGAGCTTTGGGGCCCTAGAATCTGATCTTCGATATCAGTTTGTCCGTCTGTCCAACGACTGAAATGTTTCCCTTGCGAGTACTTCACAATCCTTAATGTAGTAATACTATGCAAACCTTTCAAGTAAGGAAAGTGCAATTATCATGGAAATAATTTTTTCATGGAAAACTCTTTACATGTTCTACACTGAAGGAAAAACAGACTGACTTGAAAGTATATGCAGAACAAATTCATCCACTGACATCCCTTTCTCTTCTTAAAAAAGTGCCTTTGTTACATCCAAGTCTGCTAGAATAGAGCACAGCAGACCCTAAGCCACTGGAAACTTTTGTGAAGACCTCCACACCCTGGTCTGCCCGATCATGACAGCCAGGAGGCTCCTCCCCACGGGTCCCCTGCTCTCTATCCTTACAAGCACCAAGATCACACAGGAGTGTTTGCACGTAAGTACTACTTGGATCGTGTAGGCACTTGCAGACTCTGACAGCTCCGACTTCACCCTGCAGGTTTTTCAGTTTGAATGGAAGCTCCAGAACAAGACTCCTGCGTAGGATCTTCCCCCACCAACCATTCCAGAAGACATTGTGCCCAGAGGCCCATTCACAGCACAACTCGGCCACAGGGAACCCACAGGAAGGGCTGGGGCACACCAAGAACATCGTGGTTAAAATATTTTCCCCAGTTTGTGGCAGATCTGTATCCTGACTCCTGCCTCACTGCACTGCTCTCTGTCAGAAATACCACAACCTGAACATGCAGTTAAGCATCGTGCAGCAAGTGTTTGTCATTTTGTATCTCTCCGGTATTTCCCATATACTGCCTCAATGTCCTAAAGACTGGGGTTTATAATCCACCTATTTTTGTCTCCGTGAATATTTAATCAATCATTCACACAAAGAGGATAAGCTTCAAGGGAGGAAAAAAGCATTAAAAAGCAATTACCTCCAATTATCCAAAGCTGGATAACAAGAGAATTTGCCTAGGAGACGCTGGCACATCTCTCTTTCAAACAAGGCATTTGACCTCAAGACACAGAAAGAGCAGTCTCACTCTGCTCGTGATCCTTGGGAATGTGCCCTAGTCTGTTCTCGTGCCTACCTACAGCCACTATGTCTGTCTGAAAGATCAAGGGAAAAGCAGGTGAGCCAGGTTTAAACCTCTGCTAAAAAGCCATGAGAAGAATGAGGGTCCCTTGCAGAGATCTAAAAAACCAAGAACTCATGTAGAGTTCATGGAAATAAGAGACCAAATACAGGAGACAGACTTTATTTTTGTCCTTGCAGAGGGAAAGGTCACAGTACAAACTAGAGATTTAAAGGGCTTAAGAGAACCAGAATGAAAAGAGACATTACAAATGCACCAATTAGGGGAAAAGCTTCAGTTAGAACTTGTGCCTTGTCAGTCATCAAAGAATCCAATTATGAGACCAAAACGAGGCTTTGTTAGTTCTGCAATTCACAGAACTACCTGCTTCAAAGCACATTAAAGTGCAGCTGCAGCCTGAAAAGTGACTATCACAGCTACGTGGGATGGCATGGAGCCTGCACCGAGTACTGGAGGAAACAAAGACCCAACCTTCAGTCCCTAAGAAATGAATGCTGGGACTTTCCTCATTTCAACAAAGCCTCTCTGTATTGGAAGCAGAGCCGATATCCCTGTCTTGGACTTCTGAGGATTTCAGGGAGAGTCGGTACTGTTGCAGGTCCCATTTGAAAGCAGAGGTGGGCCCATGGAAGAGACTGGACAGTCCATGTGGAAACCACTTTTAGGGGTAGCGGGAGACAGAGGGGCTTCTGTCCACCCAAAATATTCCATTGTCTTCTCCAGTGACTAAAGCCTCTGGAGCACAGCTGGTTTGGGCTGCGCTGGCGCTCCTCGGGCAGGCACTGGCTGTAGGAGACAGAACACACCCCACTGCTGGGAGCCCGAGTGCAGTGTGTGGGAAGGGGACACACTTCACCCTGAGAATTCTGTCATAGCCACTGTGCAAGTGACTAAATTAAATGTAAAGGCTTCCAGAATGAGAGAACATAGTCTTCAGGTGTGCCAGGGGACGTTTAGGTTGGGCATTAGGAGGAATTACTTCACAAAAAGGGTGATTAGACATTGGGATGGGCTGCCCTTGGAGGTGGTGGAGTCCCCCTCCCTGGGGTTGTTCAAAAAACACTGGACGTGGCGCTCAGTGCCACGGTGGTGTTCGGTCACAGGTTGGACTCGGTGATCTAGGAGGTCTTTTCCAAGATCACTGATTCCGTGACCTCGCCCGCCCCAGAGCAGCAGCAGGCAGCAGCGGCGGGGGGCACTGCCCTCACACACAACATGGACCCCCCGCTGCCATTTTGCGGGCGCCGCTCCCCACGTGCCCCAGACACGGGGGGCGGCCCCGCCCACACCGTGACGTCACGCATCGCGCGCATGGGCCGAACGGAGGCGGGAGGGGGCGCCACCGCCCGAGGCCGCGGGGCGAGTGGGCCGGAAGCCGCCCAGCCCCGCGCAGGAAATGGGCCCCGCGCGCACGCCGCGACTCAGCGGCCCCGGCGGCTG
>VXBT01010528.1:31012-77774 GCA_013400235.1 Oriolus oriolus | reverse complement strand
TCTGTTTCAATCGCCGACAGGTTTCCAGAAAAACTGTTGCAGTCACTCTCCATGTTGGAAATCCAGCCAAGAGTGGACTGGAATGGTGTGGATACTGAAATGCTGCTAGCAGGAGAATTTCTCCACTTCTTGCATTAATTCTGTGAGAATTTTTCCTTTACCACGCAAGTTATGAAAACAGTAAGATAGGTTTTGTAAATAACTTTCACATCTGGTGTTTTTTGTTAAGTTCTGTTTTTAGTATGTTGAACAAATAGTCTGAAGTCGGTGTCTAGGGCTTTAGCCAATCACCCCAGGACAAGTGTGAACACTGTCCAATGGTTTTATGGAACTAGGATATATAAATGATATTGTAAATTAATAAATAATTCATTCTCTCGTTAAACTTCCATGTTGTTGCATCTCTGAATCCCTGCTAATACAGCCACGGAATGGGGACTCCCATTCCCAGCAAAAATATCCCAGACTGGTGGAGTGAATATGAGCGGGTTTGTTCCAGAAACTGTTCTCAAGGTACTTCCCGAAACAGGATCCCAAAAAGTGATTGGATTATCTTGGCAACACAGGGAGGATTTTCTCTTTTTCTGGTGCTTCTCTTTCTTGGCAGAATCCCGATCTCTGGGAAGAACAGCAAAAAATTTGCAGAAACGGAGACTCAGATCGCACAGAGGTGCAGAAATGCCTCCGAGCCTCACTGGCTCCCACTAATTGTGCTTTCCTTGGAAGGAAGACAGGAATGAAGGGATGCATCTCAATCTCCTGCAGCTGAGTTCAGGCTGCCCTTCACATAATCCCCTTTTTTTTTTGTTAAATTTGCTTTTTGGTGCTGTGTGCTGGGGATTTTCCCTGGTTACTCGCCAGGAAATGACCTTCACTTTCCTTACTGAAGCAAGGGAAGCGTGGCCCAGTGGTTTGGATAATTTCCTGGGATCCAGGAAATACAGGACCTCTTCCTTGCTCTGGTACAAATGTCACCAGTGGTTCCAAACCCTTCTAAAGGAGAGTCACACCACCGGATTTGAGGATCAGCTGGGATCATGTCAGCAGTTGAGGAATCCCAGCTTTTTGTTGAGGCTTTCTTTGTAGAAAGGTCATGGAAAGGCTTGGGCAGTTCTAGGATGTGATTCCTTTGGAATAAAACATGACCACATTAAACATAATACAGTGACAACTCTGCCAGCAACAGTGGCAAATGTCCATCTGCATATTCCAGCAGAACATTCCATGAGGAATTCCATTTTAAGCTCAAAAATCACCTTCTGAGGGAAATCACGCCTGTCTTTGGCCTCGGTTTTTTATCTCCAGGTGATACTTTGTGTCACTGATCTTTGATGTCACTGATCTTTTCAGGTCCAAGATATTTTATAAACTCAGATGCTCATCCTGGTGGGATTCTTGGGGCTGTCCTGTGCAGGGCCAGGAGTTGAACTCCATAATCCATGTGGGTCCCTTCCAACTGAGAATATTCTATGATTCTGTGATTCTGTGAACCTCACACTCAGCTCTTGACCTGTAATGAAAGTGAAAGTAGCCAACTGTCATCAAAACAGAGCCATCCTTCCCCGTGCTGGGACATTTTGGGAAAGGAGGTGTCCCAGAGAGTCCATAAAACCTGCTCTGATTCCATTGGTGGTACATGGAAGTTCCTCAGATATCACAGAAGCATAAAATATCCTGAGTTGGAAGCGACCGCAAGGATCATTGAAGTCCAACTCCTGACGTAGGTGGAAGTTCATGGTTGAAAATTCTTTGCTATGGAGAAAAATCTTTCCTGCTTCAGAGCACCCTGGAGAGTGGAAAAGGTCTGAAAAAACCCCCAAAACTCAGATTTTTTCTCCCACTTTCAGCCTTTCATTTCTCACTTAGATCTTCTAAATATTTGTGGTGGGTTGACCCTGCATGGATGCCAGGTGCCCACCACAGTGCTCTATCAATGCTCTCCTCAACTGGACAGGGGAGAGAAAATATAATAAAATATAATAATTAATAGATATATAAATATTATATTATACATATATAAAATGTATTAAAAGGCTCGTGGATTGAGATAAGGACAGAGAGAGATAACTCACCAGTTCCCGTCACTGCCAGACTCTACTCCAGGAAATTAATTTAATTTATTATCAAACAAAAACATTGGGACAATGCTCTCAGGCACACGATGGGATTCTTGGAGCTGTCCTGTGTAGGGCCAGGAGCTGGACTTTGATGATCCTTGTGGATCCCTCCCAACTCAGGATATTCTGTAATTCTCTGAAAATCAGAGTAGGGTCATGAGCAAGTAAAACCAAATCCAGAAGCACCTGCCCACCAGCCCTCCCTTCTTCCTGGGCTCAATTTCACTCCCAAGTTTTCCACCTCTTGTGTTGCAAGGGGACAAGGAATGAGAATTGTGGTCAGTTCATCACATGGTGTCTCTGCTGCTCCTTCCTCCTCAGGTCTTGGACTCCTCACACTCTTCCCCTGCTCCATCGTGAGATCTTTCCCACAGGAGAAAGTCCTCTACAAATGTGTCCAATGTGGTTCTTTCCCACTGTTCTTCACAAACTGATCCAGTGTAGACCCCTTCCATGGGATCAGTCCTTCAGGAACAGGCTGCTCCAGCATGGAGCATGGATCCCTCCCATGGGATCAGTCCTTCAGGAACAGGCTGCTCCAGCGTGGATCCCTCCCATGGGATCAGTCCTTCAGGAACAGGCTGCTCCAGTGTGGATCCCTCCCATGGGATCAGTCCTTCAGGAACAGGCTGCTCTAATTTGGGTCCCTCCCATGGGATCAGTCCTTCAGGAACAGGCTGCTCCAGCATGGATCCCTCCCACGGGATCAGTCCTTCAGGAACAGGCTGCTCCAGCATGGATCCCTCCCACGGGATCAGTCCTTCAGGAACAGGCTGCTCCAGCATGGATCCCTCCCACGGGATCAGTCCTTCAGGAACAGGTTGCTCCAGCGTGGATCCCTCCCATGGGATCAGTCCTTCAGGAACAGGCTGCTCCAGTGTGGATCCCTCCCATGGGATCAGTCCTTCAGGAACAGTCTGCTTCAGCTTCTTCAGTGTGGGTTCCCCACAGGGTCACAGGCCCTGCCAGTAAGCCTGCTCCAGTTTGGGCTTCTCTCTCCATGGGGACACAGGTCCTGCCAGGACCCTGCTCCAACTCTGGCTTCCCATGGGATCACAGCCTCCTTTGGGCATTCACCTGCTCCGATGTGGGATTCTCACAGGTTACAGGGGGATCTCTTTTCCCCCATGGACCTCCATGGGCTGCAGGGGCACAGCTGCCTCACCCTGGGCTCCACCTGTCCCACCCAAGCCATTCCATATTTCTATGACCGCAAATGGGCTCACAATAAGGAAATCCATAGAAATGAAGAGCCGAACCCATTGGAATGGGAAGTTTCTTTGGATCAATATGAAAATTCCCGGCTTTTAATGGTTCTGTTTAAAAAATGACACAACACACAGTGACTTTCAGCCAAAGCAGATGTACTTTAAGGCAGTAAGAACATCCCTAAAAAGATCAAATTCTTCTCTGATCAGAGCACCCAAAAATTGCATCAGCTCAGAAAAAAACGTTTCAAGCTCATTTTAATATTGCAGCTCCCTGGAAAATGAATTGAAGCTTAGAATTAATGCTTGGCTGGGGCTTTGTTGCCAGCTCCAGATACTTAGCTCAGATACCAGGATGACAAATGGAATTTAAAATATCTTGAAAGAGAGGAGCTGTGCGGGCAGAATATTCTGATGCATCTGGAATTTGGCTCCTTGTCACTTTTGCTATAAAAAGCTCAAGAGGAGAGAGTGGATTTTCTTCCTGCTAAATAGACTGAACTCCTGTAAAACCTTCAGATGCTATTTCAGAGCCACCCAAGATATCATGGAATGACTGAGGTTGGAAAAGACCTCCAAGATGATCCAGTCCAACCTGTGACCAATCCCCACCAGAGCTCTGAGTGCCTTGTCCAGTTGTTCCTTGGACTCTTCCTGGGATGGGGACTCTACCACTTCCCTGGGCAGGCCCTTCCAATGTTTGACAACCCTTCCCATGAAGAAATTCTTCCTGATGTCCAGCCCGAACCTCTCCTGGTGCAGTTTGAGGCTGTTTCCTCTCATCCTGTCCCTTGTTCCCTGGGATCAAAGCCTGACCCCCATCTGGCTGCACCATCCTGTCAGAGAGATGTGGAGAGCCAGAAGGTCCCCCTTGATTCTCCTTTTCTCCAGGCTGAGCACCCCCAGCTCCCTCAGCTGCTCCTGGTGCTCCAGACCCTTCCCCAGCTCTATTCCCTTCTCTGGACACGCTCCAGCCCCTCAATGTCTTTCTTGTCATGAGGGGCCCAGAACTGGGCCTGAACAAGACCTGAGGCGTGGCCTCACCACTGCCCAGCACAGAAGGACAATCCCTGCCTGGGTCCTGTGCCCACACATTGGTGACACAGGCCAGGTGCCTTTGGCACTGGGGGTTGGAACTCAAGGATATTTAAGGTCCCTTCCCACCCAAACCATTCCCTGATTCCATGATCCTCTTAATCAGGGAGAAGAGATGCCTCTCACCCTCTAAGAGCAGTGATTCACTATGGATTAATAAATTTCCCTGCCTGAAATTCAGGGTTCTGTCTCCATGCAAGTCAACCCAGCCGGAGCTCCTGCTCCCTTTTCAGTCAGTGGAGTTTAGGACAGGAAAATCCTTCCAGAAAACTCAGTAAAAGAATTTTTTCACAATGGATGAAGAGAACACAGGCACTGTGGAGCAAGGGTAGGAAAGCAGAGGGATCAGACCATTCCCAGCCAGACCCATGAGGGCACTGGCGTGAGGGACTCAATCCATGTAAGAAAATTAAAAATTGCTTAAGGAGCATTCTCTGGGACCTGTGCCAGCTGGCACAGAGCGATATTATTTCCCATTTTTTAGCTCTCCTGCTTTCCCAAATGAGGAAAACACTGATTGCTGGGAATGATCTCTGACCTGTCACTCCTGGCCCATGATTGATAAGAGCACAGGGGGATAAGTTTTTTGGCATGAGTTATTCTAACAGAACAATGGCATTGAAATGAGCATCTGAAACTCCTCATGGGACTGTTTAATTTAATGATAAAAATATATGACCAGTGTTTAACCCTTTTTAACGATGGGCTTTGACCCCACAGCAGATGTTCGTCCAGGGTGTCTGTGCCCCACCAGCTGCAGGAAAGGGCAAGAGTTGTCTCTGTTTTCTTTGTTCCTCCTGCTCTGTTTTAACCCCATTATTCTGGGAGAGGAACCTCCAAAGTGTGTGAGCCTGTGGGAAACGAGAACCTCTCCCCTTTACAAACTTGGGAAATGAGGTTGAATGAAGCTGCTGAGGGAAAGCTGAGCCAAACTGAATCATTTGCTGCTGCCTCTGTATCAAAGACTCAGCTTTAATTCAACAGCAGGAATTCCACACTCCCACTCTGACTCCAATCCTATTTTTGTTTGTCCTGACTGGGATGTGACCTGCTTGTGTTTAATGGGAAGAAATCGATAAAGCGGGATCAGAGAGGCTTTCACCTGTTTTTGTAGGGAATTCGTTGACTCCTAACGCTGCTGAAACACCTCAAACACCTCTAATCCTCCACTCCTCCTGATAATTTTCTTCATAATAACGATGTCCTGTTTGCTCCATGGATCTTTGATAGGCCACTAATTGGGAGGGGTCTTCTAATTCCTTGATCCTTTTCATTCCAAGCAATTCTTTAACTGGTAATTCTTTCTGGAAGAAAATCTCTCCAGTCTGCCCAACTCAGTGATTTGGAGGAAAGTGGAAAGAACCCAGCTGAGGGATAAAATATCTTGGGATAAATTTTCCCCTCCACATCTGTACTTCGTGTCACACCACAAACCTGGAGCCCCTTACAGGGGGATTTGATAATTTTTAAGCTCATCTGTGGTATTTTTTCTGTCCTAGACCTGTTTTTTTATTTCCAGACCTGTTTTTCTCAAGTTTTTGGTGCCAATCAAACCCGATGCAGTGATAAAAATAATTGGAACAAGCTTTCCAGGGAAGTTGTGGAGTCACCGTTCCCAAAGGGATTTAAAAGCTGTATAGATGTGGCACCTAGGGACACAGTTCAGTGGTGGCCTTGGCAGTGCTGGGGAAATGGTTTGACTTGATGATCTTAGAGGTCTTTTCCAACCTAAACTTTCATGATTCCATGATTTTTGTTACATTTGTCAGTGGAGAGAGGGACTATCATCCCATTACCTGTGGAAAAAGGTGGAAAAGGAGAATCAAAAAGAGACACAAATTCTTCAGAGCAGGGGAAGAATTTCTGAGGATTTATCACCAAGCTCTGAGTTACCAGATCATTTGTCTGTTCCTCATTATCCCTGTCTGCAAAACAGGATAATTGTGCCAACTTTTAAAAAGTTTTGAGATATGGACATGCATAATCTCATTAAAAACCTAGACTGCACACTAATTATCAAGGCCAGGCTGGATGGGACTCTGAGCAACCTGGTCTAGTGGAAGGTGGCTCTGCCCATGGAAGGGGGGTGGAATGAGGTGGTCATGAATGTCCCTTCCATCCCGTGATTCCATGATTGTCTTACTCCCACAAAATAAAATCCACATTACTCACCAACAAAAAGCAGAATTTATAACGAAAAACAGAATTCCGAGTCCTCCTCAGAAACTCTGTTTTGTAGAATCATATTTTGATATCTGTTTCTGTTTTAACTGTTACAAAATTTGTTTTAAAACTTTTGACGATTGACACTTCCCGTCAAAAAGAATTTTAATGCTTCAACCCAGTCTTATGACACTTACATGACTCTAATTTGGAGCATGAGGATAAATATTCCCATAAATAAATAAATATCCTAATAAATAAAAACGGCAATGTTTTTTCAGTGATACAGCCCAAAAAATATTTAAAGCAATCAGACAGTTCTAACAGTCTGGTGTTGAATTTAGCTCTTCTCATGCTCCAAATGCACAGGGGCTCAGATTTAACCCACCTGGTTTTAAGCACTGGGATAAAGTACCTACATTTTGGGGTTATTGGATTTCCATCCATGAATGTTGAGCTCCTTCCAGGGACAATTCCGCTCCTCAGTGGCCTGATTTGCCATCTGGAGGTTTCTCATTATTAATTTCAGCACAACCCAGTTAAACGCTGGTGGTAAAAGCCCACATTTGGACAGGATGAATGCAAACTTCTGCTGGGTTGAAAATAAAAATCAGACATGAATCAACTGCTCTTGAACTCAGAAATAACAGCAGAACTGTGTGGTGACAGTCACAACATGGGCTGAAGTTGGTCTTGGTAATACTTTGCCAGATGGGCCATTAAAGTGATTGATGGTGATATCACATCATCAGAGCTAAATTAGCTGAGATATTAGAACTAATTGCTGGTCAGGATGAGCCAGGAACAATTAGCAAGAGACGCTGATTGTGTCTGAGGGGATTTATCCTTCCATCAGCTCACGGTTTTCAACTCTTTTGGCCCCTGGGTTGAGCGACAGCCAAACTGAAGGCTGGGCAAAGAATGTAGAGAAAATTCAGCATAACAATGAAGTCGGGTGGTTAAATCTGTCCATATTTGTTGAGTTAATTTTCTTCTTCACTTGAAAGCTTGGGAAACTACCGAGAAAGAGGAGTGTGAGAGGGAAAAGGGATTTGTTGAGGATCACGGAATCATGGAATGGTGTGTGCTGGAAGGGACCTTAAGGGTTATCCAGTTCCAACCCCCTGCCATGGGCAGGGACGCCTTCCACTATCCCACGTTGCTCCAAGCCCTGTCCAACCTGGCCTTGAAGATTTCCAGAGAAGAGGCAGCCACAGCTTCTCTGAAAAATCTGTGCCAGGGCCTCCCCACCCTCACAGGGGAGAATTTCTCTCTGATATCCAATCCAAACTCATGGTCTTTCAGTTTAAAACCATCATCCCTTGTCCTGTCACTCTGTCCCTTACCCAAAGTCCCTCTCCAGCTCTCTTGGAGCCTCTTTAGGTACTGAAAGGGGCTCCAAGGTCTCTCTGGAGCCTTCCGGACTAGCCAACCCCAACTCTCTGAGCCTGCCCCCATGGAAGAGGAGCCCTTAGATCATTTTTGTGGCGCAAAAGCTGTCCCAGGAAAGCAGATGAAAACCCACAAATGAAGCTGGCACGTTGCAGCTGGTGCCGTGCGGGCAATGGCTACCCTGGCTCCAAATCCCTTTTTTTTAATAAATGTCCTCTATCACAGAAAGTTTTTGCCTCTGTTTTTCCAAATGGGAGGTTGCTCCAATCAGCTCCTCCTGTTTTCTCTCCTGCATTTACACACTGCCAGTTTTGATCTGTTCGTTCTTTTGCCAGTGATGTCCTTTAGTCCAAACAGTCCCCATTCCTTGGCATTTCCCTCCTGGATGTATTTACAGGCAGCAACCAATCCATGACCAGCAATTGCTTTGTCCAGCTGCATGAACTGAGCTCCCACAATCACCTCTTTGGGTCAGAGAAGTTCTCCTGCCCCTGAAACACCTCAGTTTGTTGCACGAGTTCCTGGTGGGATTTGTTCTTTGGGATTGGAGCTGCACTTGATGTTCCCCAAAAAGTTGTACTTGAAATTTGAATTATATAATTCCTTCTTTATTTCCTTCCAAAATATCAATGAACACTTGGCAGGGCTACATTAATCACATGAGTGCAGCAAGTTGAGAGTAAGCAGAGTGGAGGCATCTTGGCAGGAGTTCCACCAGACTCCCCCGACTCGAGTGAGTCAATAATCCTGGGTTGTTTAAGGCATTAATTATTCTTCTCAACCTGATGAGGACACCAGAATTTTGTGGGATAATTCATGGGATTGACTCTGCCAATACAGGAAGTCAATCTTTATTGACTCCACGGTGATTTGGCGGTGATTAGCCTGTGATTACTTGTGTTGCAGACAGGGAATGTTAAATGGGATAGATCTCTCCCCTCAGAGTTTGATTCACATCCTTGGAATTTCTTCTCCATCATTCCCAGCTAGCTGACCCACTCCTTCCATCTCTTGCTCTTTCTACTGTTCCTTGTAGCTCACGTTCTTAAATTTCACCTCTTTTTCAATGCTTTTATCTCCAAGAAAATTTGTTTCTCCGCTTGTGAGAACTGGATCCTCCTTGCTTGGGAAAATTCCTTGGAAAATTGTGTATTAAAGACTCCATTGCTTTTTGCACCATAATGATTCATGAAAAAATAAAGTAAAATCAGTCTCAAGAATGATTTCTGGGTGAATTTACTTATAAACCTTCTCCAGCCTTTTTCCTTTCATTCTTCCTTTCCCCCATACTTTTTCCACTGCTTGGAATAGTCTTGATCTCCGAGGAAAATATGGGAAAGAGGAGCCAAGTGGAAGATCTCCTTTTCTTAGTAGGGGTATTTGTTTACACCACCTTAAATTGCTTGGGCAGAAACTCTGGAGAATTCAGGCAGTTTCCACTGCAGTTAAAATCATGGAATCATCACATTATTTAGGCTGGAAAAGACCTTTAGGATCATTGAGTCCAACCATTAACCCAGCACAGGCTCATGTTCCACTGCTGTCGATTGGCACGTCCAGGTCTTTTTCCTATGGGACATTTTTCAGATATAAATAAATATATAATCTATATTATATATTGGTATATTATATATTATTATTATGTATTTAAAATATAATTTTTAATTTTCCCCTTCCTTTCTCTTTTTCCCCCATTTTCCCTTCATTTCATTCCCAGCTAAAAGGATTCAAAAAAGAAAATAAAGGGGGAAAATCAGGGAAAAAAAAAAAGCTTGAGAATCTATTTTTACCTGGAGATGGGAAAAGGGAATTCTGTTTGACCTTTGCTTTACAACACAATGAAAACAAGAATTGTTTTAGGACTTTCTCAGGAAAACCAGTGGGATTAACAAAGTCAAGGTGTCTGTCTGCACTGGGGAGATCAGATCCCATTTCCAGTTACACCCACTCCTTGGAATTTTTAATATTCCTTTAGGCACCGCTTTTTGTCTGTGCTTTCTTGACTTTTTGAGACACCTTTGCTCTTCCAGCTCAAGTTCGAAGTTCAAACCAGACAACAGGGAAAAAACACTCCAAAAGGAGATGAACTTCCAAGAGAAAACAACAGGCTCCTACCTAATATATGGAATATATTTATTCCTTTATTACTGTGTTTATTTCTCTGCCATTCTTTTTAATTAGAATAGCAATTGATTTTCCATTGTCAAGAATAACTACTCCAATCAACAGAATCTGCAATATTAAGTAGACTTAATTTTTTTATATGGAACCCATAACAATGTTAATATTAAAATGTCATCAGTCTTGCTGAGATACATAATGAGCATGAAATGAACAGATTTTTTTTGTCCCCCTTCTTTTGTAGATCCAATTTAAATTACAAATGTTCCTGATAAAATTTGCACAGACTAATTTGGATATCACAGACAATTATTTCCAGTTTGGGGAGGGAAAAAAATACACCAAAAGACACACACACAAAAAAAAGGAGAGGACTTTTAACTGTGCCCAATGAGTCTGAAATATTCCTTAACCTCGAGTCCGTTGAGAGGGGCAGTTTAGAAAAGTTAAATCCTTCTCCCTTTAAAATGGCTTCTTTGTCTGGAAAGCAAATCCAGATTGAATCATAAAATCATGGAATGATTTGGGTTGGAAGGAGCTTTAAAGGTAATTTTGTTTCAACCCCTGCCATGGGCAGGGCACCTTCCACTATCCCAGGTTGCTCAAAGCCCCATCCAACCCGGCCTTGGACACTTCCAAGGATGGGGCAGCCACAGCTCTTTTGGGGAATCTGTGCCAGGGGCTCACCACCCTCACAGGGAAGAATTCCTTCCTCATATCCAACCTAAACCTACTCTCAGTAAGTTGGAAGCCGTTCCAAATAGTCTCTCCATCTTTCTTGTCAGCCCCTTCAGATACTGGAAGGCCACAATTTGGTCACCCTGGAGACTTTTCCTTTCCAGGTTGAACAATCTCGATTCTCTCAGCCTTTCCTCCCAGCAGAGCTGCTCCATCCCTCTGATCACCTTGGTGTCTCCTCTGGACCCCCTCCAGGAGCTCCATGTCCTTCCTGTGCTGGGATCCCAGAGCCGGATGCAGCTCTGCAGGTGGGGTCTCACCTGAGAGGGGCAGAATTCCCCCCTCTCCTGCTGCCCACCCTGCTTTGGGTGAACCCAGGACACGATTGGATTTCTGGGATTGGAGCAGACATGGCTGGGTCATGTCCAGCCTCTCACCCACCACTCCCCAAGTCCTTCTCCCCAGGGCTGTTCCATCTGCCCATCCCCAGCCTGGGCTGACACTGGGATTGACCCCAACCCAGGTGCAGCACCAACACTTGGTCTTCTTAAACCTCACGAGATTCCCATGGGCCACTTTTCCAGCTTGTCCAGGTCCCTCTGGGTGGCCTTGTCCTTCAGGTGTGTCACTTAGCCCTTCTAGGTGACATCTGCAGCCCTTCCCTTGTCCACTGATGCAGTAACTCCACCCTAGAAGGCCACAAGGTTCATTATCTTCATCAATTTCTCCTCTCAGTATTCATATTTCAGAAAAAGTTGTTTCAAGGGAGCTTAAATCCATTTCAGATTCTCTTTTGTCACATGCCTTGTTTACCATGGAACAACAGCAGCCACAAAGTGTTAATTAACAGTGTTTTTCGTGGTTTAAATTGACATCCTAATTCTACATAAATTAACTTTGATGTGCAGACTTGGAACACTCGGAATGAACTTTGCTGTGTTTCCTGATGTAAAAGGATGCATTTCACACCGGGTTGTCAAAACCCCATAGCAACGGGGTTAGCTCAAGTCTGCTCAGCTGAAAATGCTCTTGTCACTACATTGGGATGAAGGAATAGCACTTTTCCTGTGGATATGGTTTTACCTCTGGAGAATTCCTTATATCCATACAGATAATGCCTGAAAAACAGGGAGAAAATCAGAACAAATGGTTAAAAACCTAATGAATACTTTCCTGCAGTATGCACAGAGCATAAAATATTGTCCAGCTGTATTAACAATACTTTTAATTAAAGCAGATGTTAATTTTTTTCAAGACAGGGTCTATCTTTTTATTAGCTGATCATATAAACGCATTTATAAACCCCTATTTATACACCCAGAAAAACGAGGGCACTGATTCACAGCTCTACTGCAATAAATAAAAGTTATCAAGAGCCTTTGGGGCCGTAGACCTAGGTCATCAATTAATGGAAAATTGGGAGAAGTGGGAAAACTTCCTGCTGCTTCCTGTCCTTGGTGTGTTCTTCACCCACTGTAGGCTTCAGCTGGCTTTTAAAGGAAGACTGGCTCCCGCCTGAGTTGGGATTTGTCTCATCCAACTGCAGGTGTTGATAAAATGGGTGGTTCTGTTTGATATTCCTGTTTCCAAAAGCATCATCATTCCTGGGAGAAAAGGAGGCTCAGGGGGAACCTTCTGGCTCTCCACATCTCCCTGACAGGAGGGTGCAGCCCGGTGGGGGTCAGGCTGTTCTCCCAGGGAACAAGGCACAGGACAAGAGGAAATGGCCTCAAGATGGGCCAATGGAGGTTCAGGCTGGACATCAGGAAGAATTTCTTCATGGAGAGGGGTGGTCAGGCATTGGAAGGGGCTGCCCAGGGAGATGGTGGAGTCCCTATCCCTGGTAGAGTCCGAGGAATGACTGGACGTGGCACTCAGTGCTCTGGTTGGGTTGACAAGGTGGGGATCGGTCACAGGTTGGACTGGATGATCTTGGAGGTTTTTTCCAACCTAAATGATTCTGGAATTCTGTGATCCACTTCTCTGCTGATGTTAAATGATGCAAAACATCTCTGTGAGTCCAAGTTAAGTCAGATGTGTTGCCAAGTTAGAAGAAAATGTTGGCACACAACTGGGAGCTCCCTGTGTGAGGGGTAAAGCATTAGATTATTAATGAGGTTTTTTATTCTTTTGATCAGTTTCAATCTGGATCTAGAAGGGAAAACTGGATTTTGCTGAGGAAAAAAATCCAACTTTAATATTATTCAGTTGCCACTGAGTGTTAGAATCACAGAATCTCAGAATCACTGAGGCTGGAAAGGACCTCCAAGACCATCCAGTCCAACCTCGGACGAATCTCCACCTCAGGACTGTGGTTTCCACTTGTTGTTCCTTGATTCATTAGTCCCTGATTGGGTGTGGAATTTGTGATGCCCATTTTTGGGACGGTTTATAGTTCAGAGGATCAGAGAGGCATTTGTGCATTACTGGATCCAGATTGTATCAGTGGTAGAGGCATACAGATCCAGGGAATGGCCTGAAGCTGCGCCAGGGGAGACTTACGTTGGATTTCAGGGGAATGTTCTTCACTCAGAGGGTTGTCGGACACTGGAACAGCTCCCCAGGGAATGGTCATGGCTCCAAGGCTGCCAGAGCTCAAGGAGTGTTTGGACAAGGCTCTGAGGGCCAGGGTGGNCAAGGAGTGTTTGGACAAGGCTCTCAGGCACAGGGTGGGATTGTGGGGGTGTCCTGTGCAGGGCCAGGTGATGCCTTTTCCTGGTCTTAAAATTAAGAGAGCTAAACGCAGTTAAGAGGGAAAAAGGGTTTTACCTCGGTATTTATTTAAGGATCCTCAGGTGCCCCGAAATGCACATCGAAATGCACCCTGAAATGCCCACCGAAGAAAATGACCACATGATATGATGTGTATGCAATTATATACCTTGCAAATTAGCACATCTATCAAAGATTCCCCAATGAGGGACTTGAGCGAGACCCCTCAGCAAGGAACCCTCCCCCTGGGTGGGCCTGTCTTTGTTTACAGAATGTGTTCTGGAGAGGACCTCGGTGTCTGGGGTTTCCAGAATGTTTGGGCTCTTGGCTTAATGAGATATTGGGTCTAAGGGAAGTTATCAAACATAAAGAATTATAACTGTGTGGGCTAAAAGCACTAAGAATACATAAAAAGCTGCATAAGAGTATATAAAAAGAGTATATAAAAAAATATATAAAAAGAAAAAGAAAAAAAATCATCGTGGCATCACACGAGTTGGACTCCCTGATCCTTGTGGGTCCCTTCCATCCAGGATATTCTGTAGTTCTATGAAGACCCTTTTCCACCCATGTCCAGGCTCTGGGGATCAGAACTGGGGGCAAAAGGAGCAGAAAAAGAGAAGATCTGACCAGGTGGGGACATAAGGCCAACAGATGTCCTGTGTCATGATGTCTTCTGGGTGGACAATGATGTCTTTGTGCATTTGAAGCTTTTATTTAACCCTCTCTGGATTCGAAAGGAGAACACAGCTGTCTTCTCCTTGTTTTGCCTTAGAGCATCTCAGCAGAAAACAGATTTGGTGTTTCCTTCCTCTGTAGATCAAGAAATAACAAAATCTCCTGTGCAAATGTTCTCCAAGTTAATATAAGCCCTGTCCGGCCAGTCCTAAATAATTATTTATAATAGACTTCTGAAAAGATCAATTTTGGCCCTTCAGTATCAAGCATTTTCCTCCTCTTTCAGATGCCAGGAATAAAATATAACAATCAAATTTTATAGATGTCACTGAGCTTGTGGGGGACTAAGTAAGAAGGATGGGATTGTCTGTGTGGTGACACAGAAATCATTTAGTAAACAGTGCTCAGACAAATAGTGAGTATTTCAAGGAGGTCCAAATTCTACAGAGCAAATAAAGCAGCTCAGTCATCCATCAGGCGCTGACTCCATCCTACAAATTACCATATAGAGTGGATTGATTTTTTTATGGGGCTTATACAAAGCAGTAACTCTGGGAAAGGCTCATGGCAGATAATCAGGCAAATATGAGCTCCTACTTCCATGCACGAGCCAAGAAGGACTAACGGGATTCCTTGAGGCATAAACGTGGATCCTCTATTTGGCCAAGGCTGTGTTAATTCTGTCACTGCTGAGATTATGGCCGTGTTACAGTGGGAAGAAGTTGATAAATTGGAGATGGTTCAAAGCAGAGTCATTAAAATACTGGATTTGTCTTAAAATTGGATGAACAGAGCCTGCTTAGCAGAGGGAAGGTCAAGAAATTCTTTGATCACAGTCTGTAAAAATTTACATTTAGCTCTGCCAGCAAAAGTCCAACAGCATCCCTTGGAAAGTGAAGCTGGATAAACTCAAAGAAGAAATCTGAGTCAAGCTCCTTTTTCATGGTAATATAATCAAGGTGTAGAACTTCTGTAATGGTTTTTGAATATAATTAATCACTGCCAATTTCTAAATCAGGACAGAAAGCCTCTTAAAATTCCGTGATAATACAAACAAATGTTAGCTCCAATAAATCTTCTGGATATTGGACTGGCAGCAAAAAATGTGTGCTGGAACACACTGAACTGTGGCTACACTTGTGGAGAGCTTGTTCCTTGTCCTGGAAGTGTAGGACTGGATGCATGGCATCAATTTTTCAGACTTTTCCCTTCTGATCCCCACAATAAAAGAAGACAGAAGATTTTATCCACCGGATCAAACAATTCCTGGATGACCTGGAGACCACTGAAAAGCAAAGCAATATTAAAGGAAGAGTGTCCTGCTGCAGCTTCTGAAGGACTCTGAGCCATGTGTAGCTATTTAAACCTCTGGAATTGTTACAGCTTCCTGCCTTCAGATCTTCAGGGCAGGTCCTGCCAAGATCCATTTCAACTTTTGTTCTTTAACTCTTCCTTTCACATCTTCTGTCTTCTTAATTCCTTGATTAAATAAAATTTTCTTCCTGTTTTTTTTTCTCTCTTCAGTTTCAGGGTGAAAAAACAGCTAAAGCATCTTCAAAATTTCAAACATGGTTCTTTTGTGTCCTGGTGGCCAAGAGGGCAAACAAGAATCTGGGGTGCATCAAACAGAGCGCAACCAGTTGTTCAAAAGAGAGGATGATCCCACTCTGTTTGGTATTGGAATGACCTCACCTTGAACATTGTGAGCAGTTCTGGGCCCCACAATTTAGGAAGGATGTGAATGTCCTTGAATGTGTTCAGAGCAGGACAGCAAAGCTGGTGGATGGGCTGGAAGTCGTGTCCTGTGAGGAATGACTGAGAATTTTGGGCTTGTCCAGTTTGGAGGGGAGGAGGCTGAGGGGTGACTTCATTGCACTCCTGAGGAGAAGTGGAAAGGGAGGTGCTGAGCTGTCCTCATGGGATCCAGGGACAGGATTCATGGGAATGGTCCTGATGCCTTAGATTTTAACTTTTATATTTTTCAAATCCTATACTGCCTGGTGTGTAACTCTGAAATTTTGTGTGGCCTGTTAACTACTGTTCTCTCATGCTGGTTAGACATAACAAGCCTCTCTGGGTTTGCTCTCCAAGGACACCAGGCCCCAAAATGTGTAGACTAAAACCTTGAGAGGTGGGGCAAACTTGGGGTAATTACGTCATTAACTGAGGTTACAACTGGAGAATTAACCCTGATATGCAAATGGACCAAACTTATAAAGGTGTGAAGAGCTCATGACCCAGCGTCCATCGTGGGTGTAGCCTTTTAACTGCCCAGGGCGTACCTTTGAAGGCCCTTCAAATAAACACCTACTTTTATTCTCTTATTTTTGTCTAGCTTCTGTTTTTAGGTGGCCACCTCAAGGCATCAGTTCAAAGCACATGGGGAGGTTTCGACTGGACATCAGGAAGCATTTCTTCACCAGCAGGGTGGTCAGCCCTGAACTGGTCAGGGAGTTGGACTGGATCCCTCCCCTCCGCTCCCCTCCCCAGATGCAGAGGAAGAGGCACATCAGGAGGCATCAGGAGTAAAGGGAATGACGAGCTGTCGTTCATGGTCTCAGCATCTCCTGCTCAAGCAGGGCTGGTGACCTGGATCCAGTTCAACAGCCAGAATACCATGGATGTAGAAGGATCAGGATGAAAAGGCTGTAGTGACCATCCTGGAAAATTTCTGGCCTCTCTGACCCCAGACGAGTCCTGGATCATGCTGTTTGCACTGATCTCTCTGCTCACATTCCTCAATCTCCTTCCCTTCACTTAGGTGATCTTCTGTCACATAATTTATCTGTAGCTTCATTTACCTCTCTCACACACAAAAATCCCATAAAGCCAGGCACACCTTGTCAGCTAAAGGCACACCCAGCTGCTCTCCTGTTTCTGAGTGCCCCAAATCCCACTGTAATCATGGGAAGAGTATTTCCCTAAGTACAGAGAAAATGCAGGAGGACTTTTTTTCCCCTCCAGCCCTCCACAGTTCAGTCGTTTTAATCCCCAAGACTTCCAGAGATGCTCTCTGTGTCCCAGCAGCTTTTGATGGATTTATCTTCCAGGAGCTATCCATTTATTCCATGAGCTCCACTAACCTTTCAGCATCCATCATATCCTGGGACAGCTTAACTACATTTTGAATAAAGAACCACCTGCTTTTGTTTCTTCTGATTCCTCCCTGAGGCCTCTTATCATCACCCTGGAGGGAACAGAACAATTAACCCTTACCTGTTGTCTCCAAGCTACTCATGAGATTGTCTATCAAACTCAGTAACTTCCAAATTGCGGGATCATTTGTTTAGTGAACTCTGCCTGGTAATGAACTTGAGCTTCCGGTGTGAAATCTTTTCCTGCGGCTCTCAAGGCTTGGTGGATGGGGAGATACCGGCAGAAACTTGCCAGGAAAAATCAAGTTCGGGGAATCACAATCCAGATTGCCATTATAAATTAATATATCTGTGTTTAAATTACACTGCAGTGACAAGCAAGTGCCTATTTACCCTCCGGAATATGTTCCTTGAGTCTCTGAGGTAGAGGGCTGGCATTTAGAAAGCTGCAGTTGGTAAAAAACAAGAGACCTGTCAGCAGCTCTGAGTCAGCCTGATGGAGCTGATCAAAGAGTTTACCAGGAAATAAAACCCTGGAATGGTCTGGGTTGGAAGGGACCTTCAAGATCATTGAGTTCCAACCCCCTGCCATTGGCAGGGACACCTTCCACTATCCCAGGTTGCTCCAAGCCGCATCCAACCTGGCCTTGAACACTTCCAGGGATGGGGCAGCCACAGCTTCTCTGGGCAACCTGGGCCAGGGCCTCACCACCCTCCCAGGGAAGAATTCCTTCCCAAAATCTAACCTGATATGAGTTAATATGATAACATCATCCACAGAGTGTAAATATCCCACATCCCAGCTGGGGCATGAGTGATAAAAAATGGCCTCTATTTAAACACTCTCTTTCATATCTCTGTTTTAAAGAGTTAAAGCACTCAGACATTGGAAGGTTTGCATTTTGGTGGCTTTGCAGCCTTAAAAAACATTAAAACTGCTGTTCTGATGTGGGGAAGAGAAAAAACCACCTTTTTATATATGCAGAGCTGTGGAGACTGGAGATCCTTGGCAGAGGGAACAGAGAGGTATCTTGGGTCCTGCTCCTGTTTCCAGACCTGTTAATTCAAACTTTCCAGCGAAAGGGAATCCTTTGACAACATTTGAAGCACAGGGCTGTAATTTCCTGGTGGTTTTGGGCTGCCTGTCAGCCCTTGACAAAAGGTGGGTGAGGAACCCACCGCTATTGACGGCATGAACACGCCTCTCCCTGGCAGGACGTGATGGGGTGATTGTTTTCCGAACAAGGATGTCTCCATAAAAGCACAGCTGCCTCCACTGTGCCATGCCAGAACCAGCACTGAGTGGCTGCAGCAGGACTCCATCAAATTGTGCTGATTTCCCAACCTTCCTGGAGGGTTTGGAGCAAAGGGCTGGAGGAAAATTGGTATCCTGAATGAATGAGCACAACTGATTTGGGAAAACACTGGGATGAAGGTGGTGATTCCTCCCCCAGGACAACCATTTGGGTTGCTAAATGCCAGAGATTTGGTCAAATGAACATCTAGCTGTTCAAAATCATCAGCTTGGAGTTCCTGGCAGGAAAACGATATTCCATCCTCTCCTGTTGCTAACTGGAAAATGCTAATTTGCAAAAACACAGGTTCCTTGTGCATGCACACAAACACAAACAAATGTTTTGCTTCAAATGTTTCACCAGAATCAGAACCACTTTGTTTTAAACCTCTCCCTCATGAGGTTCCTCGTGTCCCAGCACCTACACAGATCCTTAATGACCATTTGCATTATTTTTCCTTTGTGAACAGGGATTTTTGGTTTTTTTCCAGGCCTTCCAGATGATTGCACTGATTGACAGGCAAGCGGGTAGGAAAATTACTCCTCTCTTCTGTGTCCCACAAAATTGGAGCTTGTTTGCAGCCCTTCAGCATCACTATTTTTAAGCTTTCCTGCTCTGCATCGATCCTGTCAATCCAACATTTTCAGTGGAAAAATTCCAGTCAATTTTTTTTTCCCTGATACTTCTTGCAGTCGTAACAGAATCTCCTCCACGAGTGGGACAATGATAAGAAGCTGCAGATGTTTGCGTGTCTGTCCTGATGTTCTCCATGACCCCTCCCTTTCTGGGCCATTGGAACGTAGAAATTCCCTACTCATGACACTCCACACAGTTCTGGGGTCTCAGCACAGGAAGGACATGGAGCTATTGGAGAGTCCAGAGGAGGCACCAAGGTGATTGGACGGGTGGAGCAGCTCTGCTGTGGGGAAAGACTGGGAAAATTGGGATTATTCAGCCTGGAGAAGAGAAGGCTTTGGGGTCACCTAATTGTGGCCTTCCAAGACCTGGAGGAGCTACAAAAAAAGATGGAGGGAGACTTTTTACAGGAGCCTGGAGTGACAGGGCAAGGGGTGATGGTTTTAAACTGGGAGAGGGTGGATTTAGATTGGTTAATGGGAAGGAATTCTTCCCTGTGAGGGTGGTGAGGCCCTGGCACAGGTTGGCCAGAGAAGCTGTGGCTGCCCCATCCCTGGAAGTGTCCAAGGCCAGGTTGGACGGGGCTTGGAGCAACCTGGGGTAGTGGAAGGTGCCCCTGCCCGTGGCAGGGATTGGAACTGGATAACCTTTAAGGTCCTTTCCAACCCAAACCATTCCATGATTTTTTGGCATGTGTGGGAATAACTTGATGAACCAAACCAGGAGATCATGAGGGGATGAAGAAGAGGAACAAGTCTGTTCAGAACAGAAGGAAGAGAAACTCTTTAATTGTCATGACAGGAGGTTTGTCACATCTGGAAAATTCATAGAGAAGAACAGAGAGAACAGAGGCTGCTTTTTAGGAAGAGAAAACTAGAATGGCTTAAGAAAACGTGCTATTTCTTTTCTCTTGGAATTTGAGATACAATGGAAGGGCAGAATTCAAAACCAGGCACTGAACACTCTCCTTTTGACATTAAACATGTTAGCTTAATGTTTCACTCCAGTTTTTATGATGCTGGACACCATCATAAAGCTGTAGATGCCCTACCTGGATGTCATCCCAGGAGGGAAAATTTCCTGGCAAGTATCAGCTGGCTGTTTCCACACTTCCAAGCTGCCCACCACACCAGCAGAAGCCCCCTCCAAATCTGCATTCAACATGTGAACCCATTTTCTTGAGACTGTCACGTTGTAGGAGGAATTAGATAATAACTAAGGCAGGGTCTGAATTCCTTTGGTTTTCCTGGGCAGGGCCGTGAGTCGGACCTGATGATCCTTGTGGGTCCCTTCCAACTCAAGATTTCTGTGCTTCTGTGATTCATAAAAGAATCAGAGGAAGAGAAATAGAGAATGAAGTGAGCGGAACACAACAATATTTGCAGCCTGGCAGGGAGGAGCTCAGCTTTTATCACGACAGGCCAGGTCACAGCTGGAATGCAGCCCAAGGAGAAAGGACATTCAAAGCAGGGAAATCTTGCAGGGATGCCCAAGGTCATCTTGGAGTCCTCAGCTAATGGAGCCACCCTCAACTTTTTGAGGAGGCCCATCAGTCTCCTGCATTTCCATACATGAACCACAAGGTTTTAACTCTGGAGGTCGACCACTGGAACAGGCTCCCCATGGAATCTGCCACAGATCCAAGCCTGCCAGAGATCAGGAATTGTTTGGACAATGCCCTCAGGCACTTGGTGGGGTTCTTGGGGTTGTCCTGGGCAGCACCAGGAGCTGGACTCATGATCCTTGTGGGTGCCTCCCTTCCAATAGAACATCCTTTGGGATATCCTATGATCCTACATCATTTAAAGACAAAGAAAACCACAAGACACAGAGGTGCTGGAGAGTGTCCAGAGAAGTACAATGGAGCTGATGAAGGGTCTGGAGAGCAAATGTGATGAGGAGTGGCTGAGAGAGCTGGGAATTCTTAGCCTGGAGAAGAGGAGTCTCAGGAAACTCTTTATCGCTCTCTACAACTCCCTGACAGGAGCGGGGAGACAGCTGGGCATCGGTCTCTTCTCCCATGTAAGAAGCAACAGGACAAGAGGAAACAGCCTCAAGCCGAGCCACTGGTAGTTTAGATTGGACATTGGGAACAATTTCTTCCCCAAAAGGGTGGCCATGCACTGGAACAGGCCCAGGGCAGTGGTAGAGTCCCCATCCCTGGAGGAATTTAAAAGCTGTGTGGATGGGGCACTTGGGGACATGGGTCAGTGGTGGTCTTGGCAGTGCCGAAAGAATTCTTGGGCCCCATGATCTTGGAGGGCTTTTCCAACCTGAACAATTCCCTGATTCTCTGACTCTCACTCACAGCTCTCTGAGGGAGAGTGACTGACAGGGAGTAAGGGCTTTGCTGGAATTAACAGGGCCTGGTGGGTGAACCTCGAGCTCAAAACTGGTAAAAAACCCCAGAAACTTTGTCAGAACGATTAAGTGGGAAAATTGAGAGAGAGAGTGAGATCTAACAGACAGCCTTAGGTTGATAAAGGAATTATCCAGCTGTAACAAGCAGCCTAAACCTCCTTAGGAACACTGGGAAATGCAATAGTGAGATACTGCAGGGAGAGAGAGAAAGGTGAAGGTTATTGTAGCAGAAATGTTTAGATGCTCTTATTACAGTCAGTTCCCTTAATAAACTTCAGAATGTGTGACTGAGACCTCCGTAATCCATGGAATACATCTGGATAATTAGGGACAGACTTAAAGCACTGAATATGGCACCTCTGGCTCCTTCCTCAAGGGCCTGCAATCCCAGGAATTGGGCAGAGCAAATGTGGGTGCACAGGGCGGCGTCCCAGGCTCCAGGAGTCTCCCAAATCCCTTCTGGGTCTTTCTGCCTGGGAACTGAGCTGGCAGGAAGCAACCTGGGAACTCAGCAGACAGGATGAGAGAGGAGTCCAAGTGGACAAGCCTACAAGTTGGGGACAAGCCAGTTGGCTTCAGGGCTGCTGATGAACATCAGGATTGACCAGTGGTGCTGCAGATGTGGAGATGGCTTTCAAAGCCTGGAAAAAGATCATAGAATCATAGGATCATCAAGGTTGGAAAAGATCTTTGAGATGATCAAGTCCAACCATGAATTTAGCACCACCACCATGGTCACCATTGAACCACGTCCCCAAAAACCACATCCACGTTTGTTGAGCACTTCCAAGGATGGTGATTCCACTACTTCTCTGGTTGTTCCAATGCTTTACAACCCCTCCAGGGGAAAAAAAAAATCCTAATATGTGTTTTAAACCTTCTTAGGAGCTTGTGACGGGTTTCTCCTCTACCTTGGCAAAGGCCAAAGTTGAAAAATCATGGAATGATGCTTAAGAATAAAGAAAACTCTAATTTCAGTTTTATTTCGGAACTGCCTATATTTTCCAATTAAAAAATACATGTTTCTTTCCAGTGGTGTTTTCATAGAGGAAATATTTCCTTTTGAACCTTGAGAAAGGTTAGGAAGTTTTCAGTGCTGAAGTTTTAACTGAAAACAAAAAAATCATTCTATTTCCCTAAGCAGCTCCACCAAATCTTCTAAAGAATATTCAAAGATCCAGAGTTATTGTGGCGGCTGGAGCTGGAGCTATGAAGATGCAATTTGGGAAGAAAGACCATGGAAATCGGGCAGTTCCTAAACCGTCTTTGGGAAGTTGTACAAATCAGTGGGAGGATGTTCGTTCTCTTCTTCCTCCTGCATTCCATCAGACATGGAAATCTCGCTCTGGGACTCACCTCCACCCGTGATCCTCCTCCCACATGGATCAACCTCTCTAACTGGTTGTTACTGGTTTATTTTCCACCACACAACAGGAATGGTCAGGCTGGGACAGGGGAAATCTGCACCGGAAATTTTTTTTGGTTGATATTTTTCCTTATTCCTCATTACAATCAGTTTTCAGGGATTACAACTTCCTCCAAGCAAACAAGGAGAAATTAATCCCCATCCAAATTGGCCTCGAACACTTCCAGGGATGGGACAGCCACAGCTTCTCTGGGTAACCTGTTCCAGGGCCTCGGCACCCTCCCAGGCAAGAACTCCTTCCCAGTATTCCGTCTAATCCTGCCCTCTGGCAAACAAGTAGAAATTCATTCCACCATTACTCAGGTCCTTCCAGAATCTCATGTATTTATTCACTGGGTTCACAGAGAACAAGCAGAAAAGTTCATTTTATCTATAAGTGAACTCCCAAAGCTGGGAAAAATCCACCTGGTTTTCAGGTTGCCTTTCCTGCTTATTTCTGATTTTATGTGGAGCATGTTCCATCTGTTTATCTGAACAAAATAAGGGAGAGTGATTTGATTAGGTGAATAAAGCCTTTCAGAAGGAGAAAAAAATGCCCACCGCAATTGTTAATGGCTCTTTAATCCAGCAGAGACGTGTGACAACAGCCAAGGGTTGGAACAAAGTTAGAAAAATTCCAATATCAAATAGGACAAATATTTAAAATACAGGGAGAGATGACTGAGTTGGTAGAAAGAAAAAATTCTCAGAAGAATTAATGGAATTTTTTTTCATGCTTTAAATCAAGGGAGGTGCCTTCAGTCAAACTCAGCCCTGGAAGGGTCCAAGGCCAGGTTGGATGGGCTCGGAGCAACATGGTCTAGTGGAAGGTGTCCCTTTGCATGGCAGGGGGCTGGAATTCCATCATCCTCGAGGTCCCTTCCAACCCAAACCGTGCTGGAATTCTGTGATAAACTCCTCAAACCGGACTGATGCTGCTGGATGGGGTGACAGTCCCTTACCCCATAAAATACACAGTCCTGAACTCTGAGAGCTGAGCCCACCTTGGTTAAATTAATAACTATCAGTTAGATGGCTCGTTCCAGGGAAGTGTTTAGGCTCCTTCTGTGGCTGGCAGACAGAAACAGACACTTCCAGCTGGTGATTTATCTCCTATTAACTTGGCAGGAAGGGAACAGAGATGAATCCTCCTCTGAAAGCCTTCCCGGCTCTCCTTTAAGCACCAAGACCTCACAAACAAATGAAATTAAAGATCTGATTTGAGAGGGCGAAGCTTCATAAGGCAGATCCTTCCAAGAGACAAAGCGTTTGTTTCGATATTCCAAAATGGATATTTGCCTTCGTGTCCGAGTCTGATCCTCACCCCACAGTTCATTAAGGCAGAGTTGTGAAAAACAGACAAAGGGAAACCAAATCTTTCGGATTCCATTATTCCAAGCTCTAAAAATCACAGAGCACTTTGAGGTCATTGTGGGAACAGGAACTTCAAGGATATGAAATCCCTGCATTTCATTATCTAGGTGTCAGTCACGGCACTCCAGTTAAAATTTCAAACAGGCTTTTAGCACAAACACTCATTAAACCCCGAGAAGAATAATGGATAATTGTGATCAAAGTTGGAAAGAGTCAGATCTTTTCAGTGTATTTAATTACTTATGCAGCCAGCAAATGATGTTCCACCGCCACACACTCCCTTTATGAAATGTTCCAAGATGGTCTCGGTGGCTTCTGGTTTTCCACTTGGAAATATCATAAGAAGTTTGTGCTGTCTGTGTCTCTGCCCATAAAAAATGACTCACAGGAGAACATAAAGGCAACAACCAAACAGAGTCTGAAAGGTTTAACAGCTTCCATGCTTAGTCAATAATTTGATGGCTCCCGAGGAAACCTGGGCGTAGGAACTCTGCCAAGATTTTCGGATGGAAGGTGCCTCTGCAAATATTCTTAAAATGAGAGAATCCAGCAGTGATATTGCAAAGTTTCCAGCTCAGACAAGGCTCAGGGAGAGCAGAGCAGAGGGGGATGTTGTGTGCTCAAGAAATCCCCTCTGTTAATTCTCTGACTCAGGTGCTGCTGAAGTTTTGTGCAAACACAGGATAAGCATCAAAGGGTTACACCCTGATCTGGCTGGTAAGAACGGGCAGAGGAGCTGAGCAGGGCCATGAATTTCTCAAGAACTGCCTGAAAAACCCCCACAAAATTCTAACTACTTTCATTTTGTCAGGGTGGAAATTAGTTTGTCGTGGACATGGCCTAGGCCATCTCTGGTTTTGCTGCTGCCTGCAGACAGCACCAGCAGATTTCAGCCACCACCAAATGTTCTTCAGGCCTGGGTGAATCTTTCAACCCCATGTGCCTGATGGGATAATTTCCACCTCCATCCGTGCAAGGTGTGCTGGTGCTGTGGGTTTGGTATGAACATTATTTTCACTCTGTAGAGGACACTGTGGAGGGATGGGCCCCACCAGGGAATTATGGAATCACAAAATGGTTTGGGTTGGAAGGGACTTCAAAAATCATCCAGTTCCACCCCTGCCATGAGCAGGGACACCTTCCACTACCCCAGGTTGCTCCAAGCCCCTTCCAACCTGGCCTCGGACACTTCCAGGTGTGGGGCAGTCACAGCTTCTCTGGGCAGCCTGTGCCAGGGCCTCACCACCCTCAAAGGGAAGAATTCCTTCCCAATATCCCATCTATCCCTGCCCTCTGGCAGTGGGAAGCCATTCCCTGTGTCCTGGCACTCCATCCCTTGTCCCAAGACCCTCTCCAGCTCTCCTGGAGCCCCTTCAGGCACTGGAAGGGGCTCTGAGGTTTCCCTGGAGCCTTCTCTTCTCCAAGTGAACACCCCCAGCTCTCCCAGCCTGGCTCCAGAGCAGAGGGGCTCCAGCCCTTGGAGCATCTCCATGGCCTCCTCTGGACTTGCTCCAGCAGCTCCAAATCCTTATTCGGCGGACCCGAGAGCTGGATGCAGTGCTCCAGGTGGGATCTCACAAGGAATCATTGGTGACATCTGTGTTTTATTCTTGCGTTTGGGGTGTCAGGACCAGGCAGATTCTCAGCACGTGTGAGACAGACTTGGATAATCCCAATTCCCAAGACACAGCTCTGGTTATCAGCCCCCTTTGCTTCCAGTGCCAGCCTTGTCACCAGCCACATTTAATAACTCAAACTACCCTGACTGACCCGTGGGTGCCACAGTTTACTTTTGTATCCCCAGAAATGCATGGGAAACTTTGGTCAGTGAGGAAACAGGGTTTGTCCATCCCAGCGTGCACAGCAGTGGAGAAGTTTTGTTGGAATTCTGGCAGCGTTTACTCACAGTTTGTAAGTTAATTTGTGTCACCAGGATGCTGGGAACAGGAAAAGGCAAACCTCGACTTTTTTTTTTTTTTTTGAAGAAAACTTTATCAAAATCTCTCAGAGCAGCGCAGGGTTTGAGATGGGGGATGAACATTCTGCCTTTCAGCCTCTCCCAGGGGCTTTGGAGCAGCTCAGGAATCCTTAGTGCTAAAAATGGCTCACAAAAAGATGCTGTTCTCAGCCAAGGAGGTGACAGCAGCTCCTTACCCGGAGTGACAGAGTTATTGGACTGAGACTTTGTGTCTCCTTGCCAAATCCCATCTCCCTTATCTCACTAATTACAGGTCGAATGGAGTGGAAACGGCCCAAACCGACTTTCAATAAAAGTGGCCACAATCTTCGATTAAACTCTCTTTGTTTCTGCAGAGAGCAAGGCAGGAAACACAATTGTTGCTCCATGTTGGAGCTGGACGGGGCTGTGAAAACCTGGAATAGTGGAAATCGTCCCTGCCCATGGCAGAGGGCTGGAACTGGATGATCCTTAAGGTCCCTTCCAACCCAAAACATTCTATAATTCTATTTTTAGCCTTTAAATCACCAAAAAAAATATTCTCACTTAGATAAAGGTTCTGAGATCTCTGACAAGCACTGAACCTCTGAGGGGAAAATATTCCCTCATGTTCGGAATCCCCACTGGAATATTGTGTTAGGTTACCTTGGGTGTTCTAAATGTCAAGGAACTCTCTGGAAAAGTTGGGCTGGTTACAGACCTTTCATCGAAATATATCCTGTGAGATATTTTAGATTTGTCACCATTCCATGCTTGGGATGTAATTTCAAGTTCTGGGATCACAGGACTGCTGGATTTTGCCATTGGATGTGAGGTGCCAAACCTTCTGCCACATCAGTGACTGCCCCAGATATTTTGGGAGTGAAGGAAGGAGTGCTTTGACTGGTCTGTCCTTGGTGCTCTCCAGGCACAGAATTGCATGAAAACGGTAAGTTCTGCAATCAAGAAAGTCATTATTTAATGAATTAATATTGTTTGGGTTTTTAAAAAATTTCTGTCATTTTTAACTTTGTCTCATGATTTTTGAATGTTTGTGGCTGCCCTCCCTGCAAAGACCTGGATTTGCAAGCAGTTTTCCTATGTGGCAACACACATTCCATCATTTAATAACATTTTAACCTGAAGATACTTGAAAGGTGCATCCTGCTTTTAATACTGAGCAATTTTCTTCCCTAACTATAAAATCTCTTCTGGAGTTTTTTTTTCCCAATGCTTTATGACTGATTTTTATCTTTCTGTACTTCTGAGACAGCTGGAAGGTGGAGTTAATGGTTCCAGCTGGATGAGGGCAGAGGAAATGACAGGGGATGACAAGGCTGTTTAGCTGATTGTTGGATAGAAAAGAGGGAAAATCCCTCAATTTCTCGGAATTCTGCTGCAGAAAATGACCTCTTAATACAATCTGTGGGATGATCTTATATTTCTGTTTGGCCTTTCTCTGTGGCATTTGGTTTTCCCGAAAATTTCCCTGCTAACCAGACTTTCCAGGACAGAACACATCCTTTCCCTGCTACCAAATGTGCTTTGACATCTGTTTGATCAGGTATAGATCGGGTTAATACTTGTTTATTCCAGCCCCAGGGCATTCCTATGGATCTTTTGTAAATTCTATTTGTTGGAGACGTAGAATTACTCAAAAAATCTGGGTTGGACGATTTTAAGGATGTTTTTCATCCATGTGTCGGGAGAAAACAGCTGGAAAAGTGAAGGCAAAGTGAGCAGGATCGGGTAAAGAGGCTGCTCAGTGTTTTTGTCTAAGCAGCAGCAGCAGCAGCATCCCTTGGGTTTCAAAGTTCCATGACTTAGGTAGAAGCTGTTATGATCAAGGATTCCAGAGATGGAAAACCTGGAAAACCTGGTGGAAGAGTCAGAACAAAAAAGATGAGGAATCTGTAAAACCTCAGCACCAAACAGAAAAATAGCCTTTATCCTACAGCAGGAAGGACTCAAAAAACCAGATTTTTCCCCTCATTCTTCCATGTATCCCTTTTAAAGCCTTTTAAAAATCTCCCTCTGCTTTAGTTTTCTCCTTTACATATATAAAAACATGGGAGAATGAAGAGTAATTCACACATCCACTGCAGAAATTTGGGAAATGCCTAGCAATGTTCCTTGGACAGAAAATAACCAGGAAGAATAAGGTCTTGAGTCTGTAATTCCTGCTGATCCAGCTGAGTATTCCTAAAAATGCTCTTCTGCCATCAGGAAAACAATGAAAACAATGTCCATTAATACACAAATATTCAAATTTTTTTTTAAAATTAGGGTAAGGAGGCAGCTCCTACTCCCATTTCCTCACTTCCTCAGGCAGCTGCTGGGAATGGTGACATTTCTGACCAGCGTCATCTTAGAACCATGGAATTATGGAATGGCTTGGGATGGAAGGGACCTTAAAGGTCACCTGGTTCCAATCTATGGACAGGGACACCTCCCACTAGCCCAGGCTGCTCCAAGTCCCATCCAGCCTGGAATGACTCCAATTGAAATGGTTCCACTACAGTGCAGGTCGATCCTCTGCTTATTCTGCACATTATTTAAGAAGTGGGTTTGAAAACAATTCGGGAGATAAACAGGGACTTATCAGCTGAATACTATCAGCACATAAATCCCAGTGAATAAATCGTGGACAGCAAACGAGAAACCTGTAAAAAAAAAAAGTGTCTTAAACACGAGCAGGATCAGAGTGGAGTTAAAAAAAGCACCAAACCTCTTCGCCCCCAGCCCCTCAGGGTGACTGAGGTGATGGAAGAAGGGATTTATTAGCTCCTGGTAGATGCCAGCAGTGGTTTTGGGGTCAAGAGCTCATTGTACAGGTCCCTTTCAACTGCAAGATGCTTTTCTTAATATTTCATGCCCATAAAACTGAAGAGGAACTGTGTGTTTTGTTTCAGGATGCTCTTGACGCCTCTGCACATTTTTAAGACTTTGAGAAAAGAGCAAACAGTGAGCCCAGACTCAGCTCTGCTGCCAAACTGAGAATTTGTGCTTAACAAGGGAAATACCTGCAGCCAGTGGTGGGACAGATTTGATATCTCTGAGTTTTCTGGCTGCTAAAACATTCCAGGGATAGGATATCCACAATTTCTTTGGGAATTCTCTTGGGTGCTTCACCTCTCTCACAGCGAAGACTTTCTTCCTGATATCTAATCTAAAACACCCCTCTTTGGAGGTGTTCAAGGTCAAATTGCTGGAGCTCGGAGCAACCTGGGATAGGGGAAGGTGTCCCTGTCCATGGCAGGGGTTGGAACTGGATGATCTTGAACGTCCCTTCCAACCCAACCCATTCCATGGTCCCTTGGAGAACGGCACAGAGTTCAAACGTGTTTGTGCACCTCCCAGCCTTGCTCAGACACTGAGCCAGGGTGTGGCCACAACTGCAGGATTTGAGCTCTGGGGAAGACTTTCAGGTCCCTCATCCAGAAATAATTTTGCTGTTTGAGCACCACTTTTTCCCCCCCCCCCAGATCTACTGCTCCGCAGCTCATTGGCTCGCTCTTGCCTTCCTCTTTAATTATTTTGTTCTGCTTTTTCCTTTTCTTATCACTTTGAGAGATGAAATTCTCTCCGCGCATTCCCCTCTGCTCTTTCAGAGTTTGCCTGAGTCCTTCCCAAGAGCCAGCCCTGCCTTCCAGCAGACCTTTGTCTTCCTTCCTCCCATAGATAATTTGCTGAGGGAGTTTTTATCTTCTCAGCATAATCTTCTTCTTCCCTTTTTTTTTCATCTTCTCCGAGTTTTAACGATTCTCCACAGACAATGAGCCATCTGTAGATCTTACCTGTGTGGCTTCTCCTCATTTAAATGAGGATAAATGCCACTAATGAGTTTTGAAAAGAAGCAGCTCTGGAGGAATGTGGAATGAGCAGGGAAAGGAGTGGCTGGGAATCTCAATTAGCCAGTGCCTGGGAAATTTGTACCACAGGGATGAGGGAGCTGGGGCACCTCGGGAGCTACGAGAGCAAGAAAGTGCTGGATTAGAAAGGGTTGTGGGGTTGTCCTGTTGTTGCATTTTCTGGGATTTGGCCCCTGGAAAAGGGCACAAATATATAAACAGCCTGGAAAAGTCCTGAAGTATTAACATCCTGAGGATGTATTTACTTCCATGAATGCTTTTGGTGGATTGAAGTAAGCACATGCTCCATGTCCAGCAGCAAAATCCACTTGCACCAACTCCATTAAAACTCTTCCCCTGAGTTCTGAGCAGATTTCGGAGGGGTTTTATGTCCTCTTCCACCGTTTCATCTGCATAGGGTGACCAAGGAGGTTGAATGAAACCTGCTGACTTTACTCTTCGTTTATTTTAGTTTAAACATGGGAGTCGTGGAAGCTTAAACCTCGAACCTTTTCCTTTCTGTGTGACAAGCAGAATTGTAAGGAAATAGTCAGAAAAATCCACATTAATATTTCATAGGGTGGGTGGAGGAATTTTACCTTCACAACTCTTAAAGTTCAGCTCTTCTGCACACTCACAACTCATCAAGTCAGCAGAAGTAACAATATTTTGGGCTGGATATAAAATCACAAAATCATGGAATGGTTTGGGTTGGAAAGGACCTTAAAGATCATCCAGTTTCAGCACCGTTGTCATGGGAATATCAAGTTAGGGAAGGGAATATCGGTACTGTGAAGAGTCAACCTCAAGGTCAAATCACCTCCCCAGGCTTTCACAAACAGAAAAGGAAATATTTAGATTCTAGGATTTGTTCCCTGCTCAGACACTGGCTCCTCACCTCATCCGAGGGAAGAATCATTGAATCCTTAAGGTTGGAAAAGACCTTTGAGATCATCAAGTCCAACCATGTTCAAAACTAAACCAATTCCCCAAATCCACATTTTTTGAATGCTTCCAGGGATGGTGACTCCACCACTTCTCTGGGAAGCTGTTCCAATGCTTTACAACCCTTTCCATGACAAAATTTTCCCAAATATCCAACCTAAACCTCCCCTGACACAACTTGAGGCCATTTCCTCTCACCCTGTCGCTCATCACCTGGGAGAAGACACTGATTCCCAGCTGGATCCAGCCTTCTTTCAGGGAGCTGTAGAGAGTGAGAAGGTCTCCCCTCAGCATTCCATGGACAGACATTCCATGGACTTTATTCCCTCGAACCACTGGCTGCAAAATAGTTAAAGACATCCAGGATCCTCCAGCTCTGGAGCAGCATTTTTAGCCCAGGACAAAGACTCAGGATCCAGAGATCTCAGTGATTTCCTGAGCAGGAAAAGTCCAGTTTCTCCTTGGTCAAACTGGAAACCACAGAGGCGCTCTCTGGAATCACTTCCTGCTCTCCCAGGAACCCATGGCAGGATGGAAATGTTGTTTAAATCCAAACAGCAAAATGAGTGTTAATGAGTAATTAAGTAGAAACACCTGCAATGAGTGTCATTACTGCCTTCACCTGAGTGCCTTCATGGAAATTTATGGAAAATACCATCGATAGGAAAAGCAGGAAAATATTTTCCAGCGTTGATTCTGCTTTCTGCACCTCTGAGTGAATTATTTGGCCTCAGGTGAACGAAGCCATTACCTGGGAATGCTTCTCCTCTTTTAGAACAACCCAAAAATAACATAATCTCCCGCAGCCTTTGATCTCTTGATTTGTTGGGAGGATATTACAGATGTTTCATTAATGCTTTTCAGGATTTCTGGCTTTTATCAATTTTAGGCTCCATTTTTTTCCTCTGCAGTGGAATGAGATTTTCATTTCTGCACCGAAACAACCTCAGAGAGGAGCCAGATCTCTCTAGAACAATTCCCTGATTAAAAAAGTCTGGATCACGTTCTGGTTTAAGATCAAGAGGATTTTGTTCCTCTTTTCTATGGGATATAAATAACACATTAAATTAGTTGTATCCTGATGGGTTGTAGACAGAACCCCCACACAATTCTCCATGATTTTTTTTTTAGGAATATTGGCATTAAGGTATCCTGGATGATTCCTGAGGTTCTTTGTGTAGCAAATTAAATTAAAATAAATTAAAATAGGTTGTAGGTTTAATCCCTGTTCGGGCCATTCACTTAAGAGTTGGACTCGATCCTTCTGGGTCCCTTCCAGCTGAGAATATTCAAGGAATCTGTGAAAATAATAATAATAAAATAAAAGAAAGAAGTGTATTTTTTATCTTTACAAGTGGTATAAATATGTTTTTATTTAATAGGCATTGACCTACAACTGGAGGATAATCCACTAACAATATATTTGTGTACAAATATATCTTTATATAGATACATTTGCAACTGTCATTTCCGTGCATTCTTTTATGCATCAAAATTTAAACCCATGCTCATAATATGATTAAAACCCAGGCTGGAATTTATGGGCTTGCTAGAACTGTTGGGATTTTTGCCACTCGTTCCAGTCCAGTCAGAAATTCCCTTCCCAAAGGCTCAACATCATCATTAACTCATTCCTGTCCTCCTGGGATTTGCTGCCTTCTCCCAGTCCTTTGGAGCTGCATTGATGCCCAGGTCGTGGAAACACCTTGCCCTGACAGGGAAATATTTTGGAAACAAAGAATTCCCAAAAATGCAGTAAAAATGCAACAGCAGCCTTGGGAATTTGCCCTTTCCTGAAATAACCCCAAAGACCTGGTGCAAGTGGGATGTTCTGAGAGAGCCGCAGCCCAGAATTCCAGTTCCTTTGGTTTTTAATTTTTTTTTTCCTCTCTCTTAATGTGACATTTCAACTTATTAGTACCCAGCAAAGGGAATTTTGTTCACCCCTAATTACTGTGAGTCTTTTTTCCTCACTGGATAGCGGATTTGGCATCTCTCTGTACGGATTTTTTTTTTCTGGAATCATTATTTTTCAGCACCTCTCCTTTCCAGTTGAGGATGTGGGGGAGTGTAAACTCTCCCTACCTGATTTTATCAACTCCAAAGCCTTGAAGCTTGAACACAACCTGCTGTCAGACAGGTCATGCAAACTGAAAACCAGGATAAATCCTGTGTCAAGCTGGAAGATCCTGGTGTCGAACAAATAAATAAAAGCTACAACAACAGAAGAGCCTTGGAGGGATTTTTATCTCTCATCCATCTTTGTATTTTCAAGTTTCTTTCCACAGATAGGAAATCTCACAATAGGTATTTAAAAAATGTTCGTCTCAAATTCTGAAGCAAAAAATTTAAGGAAAAAATCATAAATAATGCAACACTCAGGATAAAAATGTGAAATACAATAAAAAACAGGAGAGATGACAAGGTTCTTATGGCATCAGCATAAAAATGGAGATTGAATCTGCTTTTTCTGACTCCAAGAAGGGAATTTTATTAAAAATTTACAAACTCCAATTTTCTTAAGTGTTCCTTGCTGCTACAAGGTTGGATGGGGTTTGGAATAACCTGGTCTAGTGGAAGGGAATTTGGAACGAGATGATCCTTAAAGCTCCTTCCAACCCAAACCATTCCAGGATCCTCTGATTCTACCCTTGATGCAAAGCATCCCCCTGAAGGATGGTTCCTGGGATGTAGCACTCCAGAAAGTCATGGGAATTCAGAGCTCAGTGATCCCAATCCAGGAGGGCTGTGCTGAACAAACATCTCATCCCTGCAATATTTCCATGATCCATTCCTAGTTAAAATATTCCAAGTTGTGCTGTTAACCCATGAAAATTGTGTTAAGCCATGAGAGAAGTTTCTGAGCATTTTATGGCTCAATTCCCTCCCTTTTCTCCTTCCTGAAAGGCTTTTTTTAGTTGGAAATTTAAATAATTACCCTCCCCTAAGAGCAGCTTTTTGATTGAACTGGTCCTACACAAAATCCTGACCTGGGTCTAAGGATGATCAAGCCTAAAACCCAGATTAGGACTAAGAGATTAACCCTGGAAGCAAACAGGCTGCTATTTGCCTGATTTTAGGGAGATAATTAATTCCACTGTAGCTCACACAGGTGAATCAGGACAATAAATTGGATTTTGAGAGCTGCACTGGACACCGTAAACGACCAAGTTACATCTGATATTCACATCTGAGCAATTTATCGAACATGGTGCTCATATGTTGGGCATCTTTGCATGATTTGATGACCAAAGGATCCCTGGAATTCCAGAATATCCTCAGCTGGAAGGGTCCCACAAGGATCAGCGAGTCCAACTCCTGGTCCTGCAGAGGACAATCCCAAAAATGACATCATGTCTGAGAGAATTATGCAAATTCTTCCTGAACTCTGGCAGATTTGGTGCTGGGACCACTTCCCTGGGGATAATTTGCAAGGAGGAAAAGCACCACAGCATCTGGAATCTGCTGTTCTGAATATATCAATTAAAATAATCCCAGTTTGGGAAACTCTTCCTTCGCTGGATTTTGAGGTGACTCAAACCAGAGTGGGGACTTGCAGCTTTTACAAACCATCTCCAAGTGCAAAGTGAACAAAAAATGGTTTAAGGGTCAAATATTGGATTTGGTTTTCCCAGCTGGGTTTCCACATTGTTTTATGATTTGGTTTTGCAGCCAGAACTTCTTGTAGCTCTTTTTCACGCCTCTTATTCTGTAAACAGCAGCAAATTGTAGAAAAAAGGTGCCCATCTTGTGCCATTCTAACCTGAACCCAATTCCTTTGCTTTTATTTTTAAAGGGCTTCACAGCAGCACTTTGATGAAATTTTTGCAATTAAAAAAATAACTTTTTTTACCTTTTCTGTTTCTTCTAATTTATTTACTAAGGAGTTCAAAAGGTACAAATTTCAGGGGTGAAAATTGCCCTGTGGAAATTGTTTCCCATGCTGTGAGAGATCATCCAGCACCCAGAAATGGGAGCCCACAGCTGGGATGATCCACAAGCCTCTTTGGATAACAGGAGAGCAATCCCTGTTTTCTGACTCCGAGCCTTTTGTTAATGGGCTGTGGAGGGGGAGCCAAGGCAGGGAATGTTGATGAGGAATTACACATTGAGAGGGCTGAAGACAGGTGAAAGAACCCCAATGCTCAACCTCAAGGGCTTGCTGATTCCCTGGATTTCAGAGGTGGACATTCCAGAGAGGTGCATTCCAGAGGGAGCTGCACAGCAAAAATTCCTTCATTGTGCCAAGTTCCATCTGGTTTTATTTTCCTGCTGCCTGCAGATCCAGGCGGGCATCAAGCCCTGACAGGATTTTGTCCCATTGCTGGGCAAGTTGCCATTGAAAGGAATTTGGGTCCACAACTAATAAAATAATAAAAAATGGATGTTTTATTGATGTTTCTTTGAGGGTGAAGTGCCAGCCCAGCATAGCTGAGATTAACCAGGATCTGTTTCTCTCCACTGGCTGCAGAGAGTCCCTGGGAGAACCAGCCCTACCATGATCTCTACCACAAAAATCTCAGATATTAGAAAAAGAAACCTCATCATTTTGGTGTTTGCAGTGGAAACATCCTCATGTAACAGTGCTCAAATGACCTTTGGGCCAACGATTTGTCAGATTAAATGCAGGTGCCTCTTTTAGGATGTGAAGAAACAGCAATTTTTATACACGTCCACCCCAAGTCCTCCTGGGCAGGGCTGCTCTCAACCCCTTCGTTTGTGTTCATCTCGTCTCTAAACTTTTCTTTCTGGGAGGGATTTTGCTGCCCCAGGATCTCAAGGATCCCATGGAGCATCTTTGTAAACAGACAACTGAGTAAGAAGGTGTCTTTAGGCTGATCCTGAGCAAGAAAGTTTTGACGAGCATGGCTGAGGGGAAACAACCAAGAAACTGGGAAAAACCTGGGCTGCTGGGCCAGACTTCCCCCTTCAGACCACTCCCTAATCCACCAGCGCCTGAGGATTGGTGCCAGACTCCAATTCCTTCCATCCTCCAGGAAGTATTTCAAATGGGAACTACCCCAATATCTGGAAATGAGGAGACATCCTGTGCAGAGGGGATTTTGGGGTCTGTGGGGTCACTGCCCTGAGGTTGGGAACAGCCACAAATCCAGGGAAGAAGCACTTCAAAAGCTGACAAGCTCAGATGGGGAGGGAATTCCCTAATTAACAACTTTTTTCTTTTGGAGACATGTTGGAGTCACCAATATAATGGGATATAGAATCATGGAATATCCTGAGCTGGAAGGACCCACCAGGATCATCATTGCCATCTGTAAATATCTCCTTATGGCCCAAAGGGACCATTATCCTTTAAGTGAGGCAGCTTCTCCCCTTGTCCAACAAACCCAACCAATATTGCTCAGTTTTGTCTATAAATCCCCACTTCATCCCTGCAGGTGACTCCCTCTCCTCCCAGGCCAGTGTTCATCCCAGGAGCAATAAAAGCATTAATTTATGAGGAAAGGATTATGACTGGACCTTGGCCGTGTGTGACTGGAGACCCAAATCACGCCAATAATTGATTTTTCCTCCTTCCCTCCTGTCAGATCCCCATCTCTCAGCCTGGGCCTTTTGATTTATAACCCCACTATTACAAACAAGTAAGTTCCTCCAATTGCAATTTCAATAACCTATTGATTTTTTCTCGACTCTTGTTCCGCGCACTGTTCATCCAGGGCTCCACAGCTCCCACTTCATTCTGATATTTGTTTTTCCAGACTGATTCCTTCCTCGAGGATGAATCATCCTGCCTGACAAAGACATTCTTAAACTATGAAGCACAGAGGGGACGTAGAGGTGAAAGATCAGGAAAGGTTCAGGGTATAAGAGAGTTAGGGTTGTGAGGGAGCTGGTTTATGTTGGATATTAGGAAAAATTTCTTCGTGGGAGGCGTTGTCAGGCATTGGAACAGGCTGGACAGGTGGAATCACCATCTCTGGAGGGATTTAAAAGAAGCGTGGATGCGGCACTTGGGGACATGGTGCTGGTTTGGGGTTGGACTTGATGATCTTAAAAGCCTTTTCCAACCTTAATGGTATTTTTTGAAGATCTGTTGCTTCCATTAAAGGACAATTCTCCATTTCTCATTTTCTCCTGATTTCTCTTTTTAGCACAATCTTATTCCATCAATTTTCAGTTCAATGAGATGAACCTTTGGTGATACTTTTGATGACTAAAATTATTAACCCAGGACTGGGAGAAACCTTTATTTTCTACTTATTTCGCTTAGAAAGAGGTGAGTTCCACCTCTGCAAGATCCGTTTTAGTCTGCAAAACAACAACAACAAAATCCAACTATAAACCCCCAAAATTTCAATCAACAACTCTTTTTGGTCTACTTTTTCCATCTATTTTTAAAATAAAATACAACAGTTCATTCTGGTACCTTTCTGTCACCATGGAGCACTAAAACAACTCCATGTACTTTACAAAAACACAGGAGAAAGGTTTTTCAACAGCTTTCCCTGAAAATATGTCAGCCACGCCTGAAATCCTCATTTGAAGTCCTGAATGTGCCGCAGAATGAAGATGTGTGAGCACAATATGGCCAAAGCAACCCCAAGAACACCCAATTCCCCAAATTCCAGCTCTTGAAAATCTTGAGCCCAGATTTCAATTCTTTAGCTTAAGGGAGAGGCATCTACAGCAGGTCTGGCAATAAATCTAAAGATTAATAGGAGAATCATGGGAAACACCTACTAAATTCTGGAAGCAGAATTTGTTGGAGCTTCTCCATGTCCTGCCCAGTAACAAAAGCTATATTTGATATCCCCAATTTTAGCTGCTGTGATTCAGGGCTTGATTCAAAAGCAGCCCGAGTCATTTCACTCTCTTTGCTGCTCTTTGCATGAGGCCATTTATGATTCCTTTCCATTCTCATTGCAAACCTGAATTAATGTTCCCTATTCATGGCTGGAAAACCTTCTGTTAAGGGAATGACCAGGTTGCCAAAACATTCCAAAGGGAAATGCCAGCCTTGGAGATGCCTGAACAACATCAATGGACAACCCTGGTGTGGATTTATTTTTACGGGAAGTTCAAACAAAACCCAGTCCACAGAAGTTCTTGGCAGAGACTGGACTCAGGCCCAGCTAAAACTCCCATCTAATAAATGGAAAAAATTAAGTTTTTCAGTGCTTAGAAATGTCCTGCCCTTCAAATGCATTGGGGGAGTTGAATTTATTGATGTTTCTGCAGTGAAGATGGAAGCTGGAGATTCTGGTCCTTAATTTCCAAGGAATTTATGTGGTCCTTTGAGTGGCTGTGAGCTGAGGAAGAGGCTGAGGTCTTGTGAAGGTTCTGCTTGTAAAACTTAGCTTGGAAAATTGAGGGAAGAGGAGGCTGGGGTAGGATCTGAAGTTCTCCCTTCTGACAGCAGCTCTGGAATATTTTATTTTTCACTCTAAAATGATTTCTCCTTCTGAAGAAAATTAGAATTTGCTACTACTCACTTTCCATCCATTTATTTGCATAAACTTTAATAATAAAAATGTTTAGATCAGCATGGTTGGAGACATCTGAAGATCTCCATGAGCAGCACTCGCATGCAGCGGAGCAAAGCAGCAGGATAATGGTTTATCCTTGGAGCTGTGCAAGAACCCTGGTAACTCCTCCTTATAACTTTTATTTCCAAGACTTTATAGTCTACACTTCAGCTAAGGCAAGAAAATGATGATCTTCATTCCTAACTTGTCCTTGGAAACCTGTCAGTGAACGGGAAAGATGTGACAAGGCAGCAGCACCTTCCAGAAGAACATCTGCTCTTGAGAGGGGAGAAGTGCAGCTTCCAGACAGTCTGATAACAGGAAAAAGGAGATAAAAACATGGGAAGTCTTGCTATTTTCATGATGGGAATCAAGGTTTTAAAGGAGGAAAATCTTCAGGGAGGAGAATTGGGAAAAATGGTAGAGGCTGATCAGGGATGAAAGGATCACGGGCTGTGGTTGGAATATCTGTGCAAGGTGATGAGAGGCTGGTAAGGGGCTCTCAGTGCTTTATCTTCTCTCTTGCCATCCCCTGATCTTCCAGTCATGGAGAAAAAGGGTTTCCACACTGCTGTGTTTGCACAGGTGAATTATACTGGGATGCAATCCTGATATCCTTGATTCCCTCTTCATCCATCGTGAATCCAAATATCAGCTCATACATTTTATTAAAAAATTGTCCTTTATTTCCATTGCATTGAACCCTTCTCCACTCCCATATTTGTGACAGATGGAACTATTAGTGACAGAAACATCTGGAGAAATAACTGGAAACAGGATCTTTTTGTGCTGGATCCTGTCCCTCTCCAAGCCCACCCAGTGCCACTGGTGAGGATGAGCTGGACAAGACACTGGGATGGGGCAGAGCAGGAGGAGAATGGTAGAGGTGAAAAAGTGTTCATGCAGTGACATGAAAAGGAATCTTTACCTCAATTTCAAGACCAGTTTCACCCTGTGGAACTTCCTGCACCTCTCCAGGGCATTTAAATGAGATTTGATTATTCCTGCAGGTCACGAGGAGCTAAACGGCTCCAGAGAGTGGCTTGGACATGAGGGGACTGAGTAAATCCTTCAGTTCTTTCAACTGTCTAGAGAAGGAGCTTATAGAGAGCACAGCCCTGACCTAAATCCTTGGCGGCAGAGACATGAACCTCCAGATCCACTTTTACTTCCCAAAATCCACGTATGGTACATTATACTTTGAATTTTGTTACTTGCAGAGGACGTCAGCTCTTCCTGTTGTGCTGTGGACCTCAGGCATTTCATGAAAGGATTTTGTGGAAGATTTTATGGACATCAATTTCTCCCCCATCTTTTCTCCCCCCCATCCTTCCACACTTCCCTATTGAACAGCATTCTCGCCAATTAAGATAGAAAGCTAAGGATTAGTAGCAGAATCATTATTTTACCAGTTTGTGACTCATAAAATTGCAACAACTGCTCTACTCCATGTCAAGGGGGGGTAATTAACCACAATTACCTACGGCACCAGGTGGGGATTTATTCCAAGCAGGAGCTGGTGGAGCAGAGCTCAAGTGCCCACTGGACAGAGCTGTGTTTTTCACAGGCCATGAAATACAGCCAAGGTTGTTTTTCATCCCCCAGCAAGCTGAGAAGTTGTTCTTAATAGGGTTTTAAATATCTTTTAATTGTGCGGTTTTTTATTTTTCTCCAGAAAATATGCAAAGAGGCTGTGGCAAAATGGGACGGAGCCACTTTTACTGCCATCATCCCTCTCGTGGGGTGAGAATGAGAAGAATATTCCTGCCTTTAGAGCAGAATCAAGGGAGTAGGAGGCACTGGGTGGTGGATAATCTGTGCTGCATTTTGGGAGCTGAGGTTCTGTGCTGACCATGAGCTGACTTTTGCCAAGCTTTGACCAGGGATGAGTGCGGCATAAAAATCAAATAATTGTGTCAGGAATGGGTCAGATCTGGGCTGATGGACAAAAAGGAAAAAGAGGCTTGAGGGGGGACCTTCTGGCTCTCCACAATCCCTGATAGGAGGTGGAGCCAGGCTGGAGTAGGGCTCTGCTCCCAAGGAACAAGGAACAGGACAAGAGGAAATGCCCTCAAGCTGCACCAGTGGAGGTTCAGGTTGGACATCCGTGGGAATTTCTCCATGGAAAGGGTGGTCAAGCATTGGAAGGGGCTGCCCAGGGAGGTGTTGGAGTCCCCATCCCTGGAGGTATCCAAGGAATGCCTGGACATGGCACTCAGTGTTCTGGGCTGGTTGACAAGGTGAGGATTGGTCACCTTGACTTGATGATCCTGGAGGTCTTTTCCAACCTAAATGATTCTGGGATTCTACGAAATTCCTCCCTGTGAGGGTGCTGAAGCCCTGGCACAGGCTGCCCAGAGAAGCTGCGGCTGCTCCCAGATCCCTGGAAGTGTCCCAGGCCACGTTGGACAGGTCTTGGAGCAATGTGGGACAGTGGGAGGTGTCCCTGCCTATGGCAGGGTGTGAAATGAGGTGATCTTTTAGGTCCCTTCCAACCCAAACCTTTCCATGATTCTTTAATTTTGCTGGAATCTTACCTGGTTCTGGGGCCCTTCTCGTGGCACTGAAATAATTTGGTGCAGCACAAAAGTTTGTCCTGTAGAAAGATGAAAATGGTTCTGGCATCTTCCACCCTTGAAAGTTTGTCGTGAGTACCATTGCCCAAAACCAGATGCAAAACAAACTTGTCAGATACTTGATTTCTTCATTTTATTTCCAAACAATTCAGAGAAATCCTTTTTTCTCCTTTTGACCGTGAAAGAGGCCATCACAAGTTTGAGATTCAACCCACACTCCTGCCAGGAGTGTTATCTCCCAGCCACTCCAGATCACTGTAGATGAACACAACTTTTAATAACGATTCATTTTCCACCCACTGCTCAGACCTTTTGCTCCCCCAACCATTCGTTTATTCCTAACTGTTATACCCAGTTCTTCTATCTGCTCTGAAACATGATATGGGAAATGCTGTGGTTGACTGAGATGGGTCACAAATCCCCTTCTTCTGTTAGGAACACAGGGGAAAAAGAACCTAATATTTGGTGGACGGGCTGTGAGACACCAGCAGAGAAATTTCCACGGCTTTGCTTTTCTCTGATTTCCTGAGCGTGAAGGAAACTGTAAAGAAAGCATTTGCTGAAACACCCTCCAGCATGCAGAGGTTACAGGAATTTATGGGCAAAACAAAATATTGCTGCTAGAGCCAGAGATTTTTTTTTAATTACACCGCAGAAAATTCTTATTTCCCATGGATTCCCACCTTCTTTATTGGCTGAAGAAATAAAATACAGTCGTACTCCACAATACTCGTGAGAATTTGGAGTTGTTAGTTGGAAAACCTGTTACCGATCCCAGTTTGGACACCCAGGAGCATGTGAGGCACAGGTTAAGCTGAGATTAGTCAGGGTTGTGTAGCTTTTGTTTGGTGCCTGGAGGACAGGACGTGCCTCCAGGGCATCTCATTTGTCCCTGAGTACTCTGAGTCAGGCCCAGATTGAGTCATGCCCGGATTTTTTTTCCTTCCACTGATTTTAACAACACATCAACAACAGCAGAGAAACTTGTTGGATTTTAAAACCAAGCTAAGCTAAAGGTAAAACACAAAAAAGCTCCAAAATAGACACCAGAGTTACAAAGGTTTATCAAGTTACAAGTTTTCAGTGCTTGTACTTTATAAAATTGTATCCCAGAAGGGTGCAGCTTTTCACCCCAAATGAGCTGATGAACCAGGACACTCTGCAGGATTCTGGGAGGGTTTTCAGATTTGCTTTTCTCAGGATCTGGCATCAGAGAACTTCCTTTTTATCACTCTCTCTGGAGACTGGTCTGCTTTAAAACTTACCAGCTTGAAAACTTTAAAGCTGAGCGATCTTCCTGTGACCGGTTTTCCCTTCCAGTTTTAGAAAGGCTCCTATCCCTTGGTGGTAGGGATTAAACACAACCTGCTCAGGAATTTAGAGAAAATATTGGTAAAATCTTAAACCAGAAACATTAAGGTTGGAAAAGATCTCTGAGATCATTGAGTCCAAGTGCTCCCCCAGCACCACCAAAGCCACCACTAAACCATGTCCCCAAGTGCCACATACATGCATTTTTGGAACGCTTCCAGGGATGGTGATTCCACAACTTCCCTGGGCAGCCCCTTGCAATGTTCAACAAGTCTTTCAGTGCGTACATTTTTCCTAATATCTGATTTAAACCTCCCCTGGTGCAACTTGAGGCTGTTTCCTATTGTCCTGGTCCTTGTTCCCTGCAAGCAGATCCTGACCCCCACCTGGCTGGACCTTGGTGCAACTGGGTTGTGGAGAGCCAGAAGATCCCCCCTGAGCCTCCTTTTCTCCAGGCTGAGCCCCCTCCCCCAGCTCCCTCAGCTGCTCCTGGTGCTCCAGAACCTTCCCCAGCTCTGCTCCCTTCCCTGGACATGCTCCAGCACATTTTCCTCCAGAATGAAGGGAAACACCACTCCCTACCTCTTCCAGCAATGCCCAAACTTCTGGGAGGTTTATCCACCAGGGAATCTTCTGTTTTATGAAGATAGGAATGGTATCTTGGAGGAATATCAGAATAATTCTTATGGATCATTGCTGCGCTGAACTGGCCCTAAGCTGCTTTGTAGAGCTTTGATTAGGGAAGGTGGAAAAATGGCAATGGATCCTTGACATCCATCATGGAAAAGGTGGCTGCCACTCCTGCCTCTCCTCCTGAACTGAGCTATGACTTCCAAATATTTCACCCCTCCTGGGCTTTGCCTTTGCTGTTGTGAGAAACGACGCCTCATGCTGTTAAAATATGGAAGATTTATTTGTAAAATAATAAAAAATGACAATTGGGGATAAGACTCGCGGTCAGCGATTCACACAACACACAGGAACAGTGCTGGGTGCTCAACCAATCTGGCCAGAGGCACGCCTCTTGGGGCTGGGGCTATGCCCTTCAAACCCCTTGAATGTCACTCAGAGTGGATGGATACTTTTATCCAATTAGGGACTCCATTAGTTTGGCCCTCCTCCATATCCGCCCCCTTAGAGCATGCTCAGTTGGTTACCTTTGGCTTCTCCCCAGGACTGCCTATTTGGAGCATGCGCAGTTATTGGACAAGGAGTGGTTCTGATGTGATTGACATCCACTGGAAGGCTTGAGTGGCATTTACCAGAACCTTTTAAGAAGGTTCTAGTTGCCCACCCCCTTAGCTGCCGTTGGCCGTTTTATTAGTACAGTTCCTTGTAACAGAATATTACAATAACCAACAATTAAACGTCATTAATTAGTTGCGGCAACTAGAACGCTGCTACATTTAACCAATTTTCAACTATGCACTCGTTTCTGTAAACTTTCTGAAAAACCAACCAACCCCCACCCAAGCTCTGCATATAACATTGGCAACCCAAACTCATTAATTAGGCCATACAACAATTAACTAATTAACATTCTTAATAACTTTTAACTTAATTATAATTAGCCATTAAAGAAACTCCATATACGAAAGCCAACTCCAACAACTGCCATTTATAACACTGTTCTCTCACCACGCTCCATCAGCTGCTTTGAAAACTTGTGATGAAAGGAACTACCTGGCTGCAGGTGTCATCACTAAGGATTTACGACATGGCCAAATTCAGTGGCTTTTATCTCAGTGCAGCAGCTTCACCTCCCACCCCTTCACCTCCACTCAGCAGCTGGGAGAGGGCCTTCAAAATATACCGTTGTTATCATAAGGGTATTTTATTATTTCAATGGTATTTTACTCTTTCATCAATTCTCAGGGATAATAAACGGGGAATTGGATTTGAACTGCTCCCTCCTGGCCTCATGTTGCCTCTGTCCTCCACTCATTGTGACATTTCTCACTTAGGAGAGCTTCAGCTGGAAATAGAGGTCAAGGAATATCTGCTTCCATGAGCACCACTGGCCTTGGGGATGATTTTCTGTCACATATCCTATCCCATCCCACTGGTCTCCCAGGGAATTTTCTGTCCAGAATATTTCCTGGACTAAACAAGAGCTGTCTCTTATTTTATGACCCCTCTTTTCAAGGCCAGGTTGGATGGAGTTCTGAGCAACCTGGGATAGTGGAAGGTGTCCCTGCCCGTGGCAGGGGGTCAGAATTAAATGATCTTTAATTCTTCCCAAAGCATTCAGTGTTTCTATGACCGAGATAAGGCATGTCAGGGATCTGATAGTCACCTACAACTAGAAAACCCAACACAGGTGATTTCATGCACTGGGAATTAAAAGAGTTAAGTGATATAGAAGAGTCTAAATGAGCAGAACTCAGACAGAGCCCTGCAGGGGACTGATGAGCAAGAAATGACTTCACTTCATGAAGAATATTTCATCTCCTGTTAACAGAAACGAGGCACAGATCGACTCTGTGATGGTTTGTACCTCCATGGTACAGCCAATTTGATGGGTATCTCGATGATCAGTTGAGCTGGCGAGCAATTAAAGTCTCATTTGCATCTGCACACGAAATTAAAGTGCTGGATGGATTGATTTTTAAAAGCAGCTCCCTCTCATTGAAGGCAGCATTAACTGATGGGATCCATACACGGGATGAGATAGGATTTCTCCTCACAAAGGGAGAGATTCTGCCCTAGAACTCAAGGAAATCTCTGCTTTGCTCAGCAGGTGATAAGTGTTTCCAGCAGCTCTTCCAGGTAAAGATAACGCTGTTCCATGACTTCATTCCAGTGAAACCTTAACAAACCACAATATCCAGAGTTTATCATCCACAGAAGTTGCAATTTTCATGGCAAACTGCATTAAATAAATCGACTTGAGTGGATGTTGCAGCACAAGAGTTTCTCTTTCAACACCGTGTGTCTCTGTCTTAAAGAGCTGTGAAAATTCTTACAGCAACCCTGGGCTTAGGTTGGGTGGAGTAGCCCCAGGCAAAACCTATTTACTGAGAAAAACTTGTGGATCTGTCAGGCAGGTGGGGAAAAGGCAGATTTTTCACTGCGGAGAAATATTAAGTATGATGATTTTTTATGTGCTTCAACACCCAGTGGAGCCGTGCCCACGGAAAACACAAAAACTCCATTTGCAGAGCTGTTTTGTAAAGAAGAAAAAAATACCTATAAAAAGAATAAAAAGGTTTTGTTACAAGGTGAGATGGAAATTTTAAAATGAAAATTCAGTTTGATCCCACCCACTTAAGTTCTTAAGTTCTTAACTTAAGTGGGTTACTGATACACAGAAATTTTCATTATTTTCATTTTTTACCCAATTTGGGTTAAGGAAAGTATAAAGTCCTGCAGAGACTGAGCGCCCTTTTTCTCCTAGAAGTTTTGTATATTAAATAAAGAGTATATTCAATATACTACAAATATACATTTTTCTGAGGCTGCAACTTGCTACAACTTCCACTCCAAGGATATGAATTTTTTCTTTGCAGAATAAGCAGTTTGAGGCCACAGAGGTGCCTGGATCAAAGATGTTCCCCATGAGTTCACAGCTCGATGCTACAGCATTTCCAAAAGGTTTTCTCCTCCTTCCAAAGTCAGGTAAAACATGGTCCTGGCTGGGGCTGTCTGAGTGCTGAGTAGAAGCAGCTGTCCTTGTTTGATGGGTCTGGGAATGATGCCTTGGAATATCCAGCTCTGGATGGTTTGGACGCTGACTTGGCATCGGATATGAGGAAATTATTATTTACTGTCAAAGTGCTGAGGCCCTGGCACAGGCTGCCCAGAGAAGCTGTGGCTGCCCCATCCCTGGAAGTGTCCAAGGCGAGGTTGGATGGGGCTTGGAGCAACCTGGGATAGTGGAAGGTGTCCCTGCCCATGGCAGGGGGTTGGAATGAGGTAATTTTCAAAGTCCTCTTCCAATCCTGGTAGATGGAAAGTTGGATCTGAGCCAGGAGGGGCATCCCTGTCCTGGGGGGATCAGGCCCAGCATTGCCAGCCAGGCTAGGGAGGGGATTGTCCTGCTCTGCTCCGGGCTGATGACGCCTTTCCCTGGTCTTAAAATTAAGAGAGCTAAACATGGTTAAAAGGGAAAAAGGGCTTGACCTCGGTATTTATTTAAGGATCCTCAGGTGTGCCGAAATGCACATCGAAATGCACCCTGAAATGCCCACTGAAAATATGGTCAGCCTCGATGTGATGCATATAGAATTATTGGCCTTGCAAATTGGCACATCTATCAAAGATTCCCCAGTGAGGGACTCCAGTGAGATCCTTCATTGAGGAACCCTCCCCCTGGATGGGCCTGTC